>OZ038514.1:33408396-33413396 GCA_964036315.1 Acanthosepion esculentum
ATCAATTTCAGATTAAAAAAAACAAACTTTTCTTATTTAAAATTTATTGATAAAATATGATATGAGTTTTAGTTATAATTTATAGAAAAAAATTTAGGCAGCATTAAAAATAGAAAAAATAACTATCTGTTTCCACTTGTCCTATTTCTTGAAAATATTGTGTTTCTTTTACTTGAGATATAATGCAATGTCTGTGAAGAAAAATATTAAAGATTGATATAAATTAAGATTTACTAGACTGAACAAATTATGCTAATTAAAATCATAGCAGTCATATTCTTAGAAAATACTCTATTAATTAAACAATCTTAGAAAAAAAAACCTTTATTTAATGAAAATAATTAATCAGATACAATCTCCCCACTGAGTGGATACCAAATTAAATTAAAATTTAAATACATTATAACTTATGGAGAAAAAAATGAAATTTAGATATTATTTAAATTTTATATCAAATTATTAATCTGGCAAGTTTCAGCATTTAGTTTTGAACCCAAAGATCATTTGGAAAGTTCTTACACACTCTATATCCAAAAATGAAATTTCTTCAATGCATGCAAGTAAAATGTACTCAATGACATTCAATGGAACCTTTATAAAAGAGGGATTTCTGTACTCCCCATATATATATATATATATATATATATATATATAATTAATACAAATATAAAATTTGCTACTTAGTTGATTGATGTTATCTTCAGTATCCCAACTTCAGAGTTTCATAGACAGAATCTCCAGAAATCATTCATTCACCAGGGGGATCAGCATATATATATATATATATATATATATATATATATATATATATATATATATATATATATTCACACCTTTCCCACAGGTATTAGCACGTAAGTGAATGTAATGGATTTGACTGGAATTCAAACTCGGCTCTCCAATTCCTCAATCCAAGCTGTTATCCATTACTCCACCATGCCTCCTCCTCTTCTCCCTCCAACTATGGGTAAATAGCAGGACAGACTGGGTTCTATAGCCTTGAATGGCAACTGGTTTAGGAGAAGGACAACTCTGAATTCAAAACCTGTGGAGGGTCATTTGGGGACCTTGTGGCATCCGTTGCACCAGGTCCCTGTATTCGTCCCTCCAAAAAGTGTGGATGGCCCTGCACAAATCCTTCACCACTATAATCAAATCTCATGTGTTGGTGTCGGGCTTTCAGTTTCTGGGAACTGATCTGCCTGACCCTCATACGTTGAGTTCGACGGGAGAGTTCATCATATATATATATATATATATATATATATATATATATATATATATATATATATACACACAAGTTTCATTGAAGACCACAATTAAACTTTTATTAATTTTTTCATGGATTTGTACCTGTGATTTCCTTTCTGATTTCCTTTCTGAGCATAGAGCATGTAAAAACTGTCAAAATGTTCTCTGGATCTATTAGTCATTATTAGTCATTATTTGGTTGTTTTTTTTATTTAATCTGAAATTGATTAATTAATAAAATATGTTCTAAGAATATGACTGGTATAAGTTAAATTTGTTTAACAAATCTGAATTTATATTGATCTTTAATGTTTTTCTTCACAAGACCTGCATTAAATCCCAAGTAAAAGCATCAGAAAATTTTCAATAGAGCAAATAGAAATTGATTTATGGTTAAAATAATCCTTATTCCTCCCTCGGGGATAAAGAATCGATCAGATAAGTGACTATATTCTTTTCAAGTATTATTTGCATTCTGAAAGCTAAGCAAAGTATTAAGAAGCAAAAAAAAAAATATATATATATATATATATATATATATATATATATATATATATATATAGGAATGGGAATGTTTTCTATTTTCTGAACACAGTCAGCATGTTGTGGCCATGTTCATAGTCAATATTATTGAAAGTTGACTTCTTTTTATTGTTAATGCTTTCTTTATTTTAAAATTTTTTTGCATGTGGATGAGGCTATTATGTTCATAATTTCTTGGGCTCTTGTTGTCTGACTTTTGCTCTGCAAGAAACTGTGAGTAATGATTGAAACCAAGTCTCTTTGTGCTGTTTTTGGGATTAGCATATATACACACAAGAATTACAGTCAAGCATGAAACAGACTGTCGCCACTCGGTGTTCACTGTCACTGTCCACATTTCTGACATTTACACACACTCTATCCTTGATCCTGAGTACTTTCACCCTAAAATATAGTATACCTTAAAAACTCTATTTTATATATAATATATAAAGTTTAGTTAAAGACGAATGAAAGTCGTTAAGAAATTTTTGATTGTTTATTTTTTTCTATATTTTGGCCTATTTTCTTGATTAGCAGTAAACATTTTAATCTAAATTTTCTGCTGACTTTTTTCATGACCCCTTATCAAAGAGTTTTGTTGATAATACTGTAACTATATGCTTGTACAGGTATACCTCACCCTAAATTGTTAATTGGTTCCAGAGATCACGGCTTAAGTCAAAATAACCATAAAATAAAATACAAATACGTACTCCCCATTGCCTATTCATGATATGTATGTACGATATTCTGAATAAAATAATTAATTTCCATCTTATCTTCCAGCTATATAGCTTTATGCTTAGCATTAGCACTTGCACTGGGAATTTTCTTTGGAGCCATAGGCGAAAATTTATTCTAAATCACAATTGAAATGTAATTGAAAAACATCAACAGCAGAGCACAGATGTAAACATGTCTGAATTCAAAATCAGTGTTGGAGCAGGAAACAATGCATGAGCGCCACCTGTCGGCAGGAATTTGAAATAAGAACATCTGCTGAACATACTTTATTATACTAATTGTTTTGTTTTTGAAGATTTTATGATATATATATATATATATATATATATATATATATATATATATATTATGTCATTCACAGACAGTACTGTTTCGCTGTATCACAGCTCCTCGGTGCGACTAGACATCCGAATGCCTCAAACCAGGATTGAAACACAATTAATTTGGTGTCAGCCAGAGCTATCTTCACTCGGTAAAGTTACACAACTAAATCTAGCGTATTGTTTTTACAAATGTAAACAAATGCCAATCAGCCAAAGTGCTCCATTCATTTTACTGAAGAGCTTTGCATTAGTGCAGGTGGCTGTTGTTTATAGAATTAGCTTATCACTCAATAGTGCTCAATTGAAATGTATATAATTATGCATATTATTTTTAAATTTATTTAAATATGATTTATATGTGTTTATTGTTTCTAATATTTTTAATGGCTGACGTAAACTCAAGTAAAATGACCTAAAGTGAGTTTTATTTTTCTATACAATATTTAAGAAAAACCAACATATCATTGAAAATGATTTAACTCGAAATGACTTAAGTCGAGTTATCACTGTCTACTCTTTGTGTTTGTATTTGTATTTTTTATTTGGTGTTATATCATTTTTACCTTTTTCAAATATCGCATCTTCACTTATTTTTTCCGCCTTGACTTGTCAGTTCATGTAGTCTGATTTCTTAACATATTTAGTTTATTTGTTTCTAAATTTGATAAAATTTTATTAATTTTGGGTTGTTTGCTTTTTATGCTCAATACATCTGATATTTTTAGTTGTTTTTGCAGTTTATGTGATATAATATTTCTGATAGGGATTTGCATTGTTTTTGCATTGTCAGTTAGATGGCAACTTAATCTATAAGATGTACAGTGTGCGATGGATGAATTGTCATCTAAATTACACAAAAATGAAAATAACACTGGCATTATCATTTTAACAGACATATTTACCACAATTACACAAAAAATATCTTGAAATACTAAAGAGTAAATTTATTCAATAAAATCGCCATTGGCTTCAACCACAGCTGTCTAGTTGAAGCCACAGAGACTGGAGACTTTGGAATCTCCTGCAACTCTTTTGGGCAATATCTTGTTTAATTTGGTGAATGCTGCCTTAATCCTTGCCTTCTGTTTATCTTTGATGTTACTAGGAGTTTTGTTGGTCTCTCACTCAACTGTGCCCTACACATAATAATCAAGGGGGTAGCATCCTGGGAAGTTACGTGGCCAGATGTAAGGGATGATGTGGTTGCAGAAATTGTCTGACAATTCTGTTCTCCTGCTTGTGTGGCATGTTGCCAGACATAGAGACTTCCAGCAGCCACCCTCTAGACCCAGCACAGCACTACTTCCTCAAGGCACTTAATGTAGGCCTCCATGTTGAGTCTGAGGCCCTGTAGGAAGATGAATGGAGGCATAATGTCACCATCACTAGTGATCACTCCAAACATTCTTTGTAATCACCATTAGACTCATTCAACTCTTTCTGAATCCTCTGACGCCCAAACACTCTGAAATGTTTGTATTGGAGCATCCGGCACGAATGCCAAGCAGTACAGCAAGCCATTTCCAAATTTTTGGCAGAATGAATTGTGTTATGGTGCTCTTTTTCTCACAGTTGGTGCCCAACTGACCCTACTCTACTGTGCAGTTGACAAAATCAAAAACAACGCAAATGCACAAAATTAAAAATATAGAATGGCGACAATTTACCCATCGCATGATGTATTTGTTGTGTAACCAGTGCATGTTTTGATTGATGTATTATTATCATAGAAACCACACACACACACACACACACACACACACACACACACACACACACACACACACACATATGCAAACAAAACAGTATGTCATTTTTGATAGTGAACAGCTCTCTGGTAATGTCCATATAACCACTTAGATTGACAACCATTATAATAAAGAAATATCCAAATTTTGGGCAGTTTTTGTCTTTATTTTCTCTTGAAACTAAAGCCATTATACGATGCTTGGAAATGCTCATGATAAAGCATAATAGACATTCATTGTCTGTTATATTTAACAAAATGTGTTTATATATATATATATATATATATATATATATATATATATATATATATATATATATATATATATATATGTGTAAGCAAATATGTGGATGTAGATCCGACGGTATGATGAAAATGTGGAAAAGACAAAGCAAAATTCGAATATGTGA
>OZ038514.1:33418396-33453396 GCA_964036315.1 Acanthosepion esculentum
TCATTCCTATCTGCTCTCGCTCCAAATCTTCTGTAACCCCCTTGCCTTGATCGACCCACTGTCTTTCTCTTTCTCCACATCCTCTCCTTTACCACTCCTATCTGCTCTTCCTCCAACCCTTCTATAACCCCTTGCGTGATGGTGGCCTCCAGCTTTGCTTGGGGTGATACGCTTAAAAAAAAAAAAAAAAAAAAAAAAAAAAATGTCTTCCTTATCCCTTTTATTTGTTTCATCTTTTCAAATTGAGTTCAAATTCCAGTTTTGTTACCTTCTCTTTTGCACAAATACCTTTGGAAAACGTATGATTCTATCCTTTTTCCTCTCAGCTATGGATTAAATAGTAGGGCAGACTGGGCTGAAGAGTTGGCAAGTTGTCTAGGAAAATGACAACTCTGAATTCAGACCGGTTGGGTATGGGGTTAGCAACTGCATTGATAAGAACAAACTTCCTATGAAAACTACAACAGCCATACGTCGCACGTATGACATAGTTATGGCATCATATGTCACTAATCTGACTGATTTGTATCTCAAAGGGTGCAAATTTTTCTTTCATAAGAATTCTCAAATATTCAGGCTGGTAATTGAAAACAGATAAATATACTGTTTAACAAAAAAACAGAGCGTTTACTCAAATATGAGTATCCACAAAAAACGTGTAACGTGATACAATCTGTCAGATTAATAAAAATCCAT
Source organism: Acanthosepion esculentum (assembly GCA_964036315.1). NCBI lineage: Eukaryota > Metazoa > Mollusca > Cephalopoda > Sepiida > Sepiidae > Acanthosepion > Acanthosepion esculentum. The sequence continues at coordinate 33,419,093 of OZ038514.1, forward strand.
TCCAAAATTTCTCTTTGTTTCCTTTTGGATATGAAACTATTTTCAGATATGAGAGGACTATGGTGGAAGACATTTCACTTGAAAGTATGAAATTGGCTTTTTTTCCCTCATGGCCAAGTCATAAGGCGTGCCGGGCTAAACAGTGGCTTCCTCTGCTCTGAAGGACACAGGTTCAGTTCCTGCTGAAAGATGCAAATCATTCTTTTTCACAAATTTCTCAAATATTCAAGCTGCTAGTTGAAAATAAATAAATATACTGTTTAATAAATAAATGGAGTGCCTACTCAAATACAAGAATCCACTAATAAAAAAGTGAGATATATATGTACTAGCTTAAAAGCCTCCATATAGGGTGGCATTTAAGCTAGCTGCTACAGACGGCTCTTGATTTGGTGTTTGGCTTGTTCAGAAGTTAGCAAGTCCCTACGTCTTTGCATATTCTCAGCACTGGAAGCTCTCCTGGCTGCCATTTGATCTAGTTTTTCATTTGCATGGAACTTTCTTTTCTTGACTCTTTTGATTGCAATCTGGTCCTCTGTTGGTGGAGATTTCTTTTTGCAAGGCATACTGCTGCCGTATGCAATAGGGAATAATAAACTACAGAACTCAAAATTGATCACTGCATTTAAGTATTGCATTAATATTTAAGATTACCCTTTAAAAGTTCAATGATAATTCTTCTGCCGCCATTTTAATTTAAAGATAATTTGATGTACGTAGGTCCTTACTTTCTGTACAAACAATTACTTTTATTTCATGGGTGCCTTTCACTGGATTTCATAATTATTTCCAAATTTAATTCCAATTTATAAAAATTTTATCACAAAAAAAATCCTGTAAGAAAATGTGTCCAAAACAATCACAATAATGAAAATTTGGGAATACAAAATTTCAGGATTGCAGGTCCAGGTCTGGCTCAGAATGTTTTTAATTTCCTCACAGAGTTGGCCTGATTCCAAAATGGTATGATATGTTGGGCTACGGCCCCTAGTTGAAAAAGTGTGACACACTGACATTTGCATTTATTTATATAGAAGATATTTAAAAATTAGAAAGTTGTGTCCCTTTAATTGAAAAAGTGTGGTACACAATTTTTCAATTATATATATATATATATATATATATATATATATATATCTCCAAGTATAGTATTGGTGTATATGGAATAAATTCCAATAAACAAAAAATACTATTCTTGAAAGAGTGCTCAATACAGAGTAGAGCAAATATAATTATTTATTCGAAAATTATAACATAAATATGTTATAAAATGTATATATCAGGTCATCCCATAAGTTCTGTCCGAATTTTGAAACAAGTGACCAAATGTTACATTTAATTACAGATTCAATCAACAATGTATTTTCCCTGATTATCTATGACTTCCTTCCATCTATTAACAAGCTTACTAACTCCATTACTGTAAAATTCTTTTGGCTTTGATTCGAAGAACTCAAAAATGTCAGTTTTAACCTCTTCCTGTGTTACAAAAGCTGTTTCTTCCAAATGATTCTGTAAGCTACAAAACAAATGGTAGTCTGAAGGAGCAAGGTCGGGAGAATAAGGTGGATGAGGAATTTTCTCCCAACCAAGTTCTTCGCTCTTTTGTGACGTGATTCTTGCTGTGTGTGTGGTCGCGCATTGTCCTAATGAAACATCACCCGTTTTCGATTCACTAGAGCAGGTCTTTTTATCCTCAAAGCTTGGTTCAAATGCTCTAATTGCTGACAGTATATTTGAGCATTAATTGTTGCATTAGGTGGTAAGAATTCAAAGTGGATTATTCCTTGGCAATCCCACCAGATTGAGAGAAGAACCTTTTGCCCATGAAGTTCCCTTCTCGGCTGTCGCTGGGGTCCTTCCCCTTTACCAAGCCACTGTCTACGATGCTTAACATTTCAATAAAAGATCCATTTTTTGTTGGCAGTCACAAATCTATCCCAAAAAGGTGAAACAAGTTGGAGAGAATGGAGAGAAGAGCAGATGTCAACTTGGGATTTGAGGTTGTTTTCAGACAATTCATGAGGCACCCATTTTCCAAGTTTAGGAACTTTTCCAAGTTGTTGAAGATGACGATGAACAGTTGTATGGTTTGAACTGAGAACCACTGCCAATTCCTTAACTGATAAAGCAGGATTTTCTTTAAGGGCTGCTTCAAGAAGCTTTTCATCAAACTCAACTGGATGTCCGGTTCGATCTTCATCTTCAATTTTGCAAACCATCTTCTGCAAGTTCTTTCATTCACATATTCCTCTCCATAAACTGAGTGAATGTTTCTAGCCGCTTCGGCTACTGAGTTTCCTTTCTTGAACTCATAAAGCATTATGTGCCTCAAATGATTCTTGGGTACTTCCATGTTAGCAGGGTTTTAATCAAACAAAATTTAATTTTATTGTTCTCTGAAATAAAATTTGATCAGTTTAAATGCATCTAAACATAAAAATAATGTTCAGCTCCATTGGACATTATAAAATATTCTTTAAATTCCGTTCATTTTAACAAAAAGTTAAAATTCGGACAGAACTTATGGGATGACCTATTAGAATGTATAATAAAGGGTTTTTTAAAAAACCCTTTATTCTACATTCAACACCATCACTAAGACACCAGAAGTGTTGAAACAAATTGGCTATTTTTGCAGTGATTTTATAACATATATATGTATGTGTGTGTATATATATATATATATATATATATATATATACATATATATATATATATATATATATATATATATATATAGATTATAATATTTTTTTTAAAATATGATTCCTACTCTACATAAGAGTTCTCATGTTACAAAAGCGAGAGCCGAGACCCTCAATATAATTTTTGAAATTAAGTTGAATTAAGGTGTCTGGTCTCGCTTCATCATCAAGCGAGAATTTGGGAATATATATATATATATATATACAAATGTAAAAGAAAAGAATAAAATTCAAACGTTTATAACATTAAACATCGAAACAAAATATGCATGTTCTAATGTAACAGTTTATAATAAATAAAATTTGTTTTCATGCAACAACATACTACTTAAGGAAGAAATCTGAGAAATTATACGTTGCTTGCCTTGTTTATTTAGGGAGTTTTATTTTATTTTATAAACTGTACACTATAAACATTTGGTGCTTGAGTTATTTTGTGTTAATAGGTTTGCATAATAGTTTCTTTCCTCACACTTCTCACCTGTGGAACTCCCTTCTGATTTTTTGCTTTTCTGCTATCTACAATCTTCAAAGATTCAAATGCACTTTCAATTGCTGTCTTCCTTAATGCCATTCTTTTATTGTCTTTTCTCCTCACGAAGGTCTTCTTATTCTATTTCACTCCAAGTCTCCTCTTTGCTTCCTAGTTGATCCAGGAAGCCCTTAAGAGAGATGGCTCAGTCCACAAACATTGATCTGGAAAGACCTTAATAGAGATGGCTCAGTCCACAAAAATTGATCTGGAAAGACCTTAATAGAGATGGCTCAGTCCACAAAAATTGATCCAGGAAGACCTTAATAGAGATGGCTCAGTCCACAAAAATTGATCTGGGAAGACCTTAAGAAAGATGACTCAGTCTACAAAAATTGATCCAGGAAGGCATTAAGAGAGATGACTCAGTTCAAAAACATTGATCCAGGAAGACCTTAATAGAGATGGCTCAGTCCACAAAAATTGATCTGGGAAGACCTTAAGAAAGATGACTCAGTCTACAAAAATTGATCCAAAAATTGATCTGGGAAGACCTTAATAGAGATGGCTCAGTCCACAAAAATTGATCTGGGAAGACATTAAGGGAGATAAGTCATTTCACAAACATTGATCCAGGTAGACCTTAAGAATGTTTTTAATTTCCTCATGGAGTTGGCCTGATTCCAAAATGATATGATATGATATGTTGGGCTACAGCCCCTAGTTGAAAAAGTGTGACACAGTGACATTCGTATTTATTTATATAGAAGATGAGATATTTAAAGGGATGATTCAGTTCACAAAAATTCATCTGGGAATACCTTAAGTGAGATGACTCACTCCACAAAAATTGATCCAGGAAGGTATTAAGGGAGATAACTCACTCCACAAAAATTGATCTGAGAAAGCATTAAGGGAGATGATTCAGTTCATAAAAATTTATCTGGTTAGATGTGAAACGAGATGACTCGGTTCACAAATACTGATCCATGAAGGGGCGAAGAGATATGGCATAATTCACAAAAATTGATCCAGTAAGGAGTTAAGAGAAATTACTCTGTCCACAAAAGTTGAGCTGGTAAGTTCTCAAGGGTGATATCCCAATTTCCAAAAACTTAACTAGTAAGGGTTTAAATGAGATGACTCAATTCATTCAAACTGAACTGACAAGATGACTTAAATCCATCATTAGTTTGCATACATTTGATGTATTGTCAGCACATGTATCTTGTGGCATATTGGGCCACAACCTCATCTCACTCAGTGTTGCTACTGTTGTTTCCTTAGCAACTAGCTTTTTAGGAAATGGAGTACATTGAAATATCATAATTTACACAAAGTAATAAAAATCATTATTGAACCTATAACACAAATTTACCAGTCCAACACTCTTCCATCTAGTCACTGTTGTACTAGTCAGAGTATGTATATCATTTTTTTAAAATACCATGTTTTTTTCAGGGCAAAGACAGTCATTATTCTTCTCTACAGTTTCCTTTAATATTCCACGCTGATAAACATCTAAAGAATAATCTGCAATGTTAGTGGTCCTGATCTGGTATCTCAGCTTCAGAGTAATTGTTCTGGTGAACTTTCCTCTATGGTACCTAGACTTTATGTATTTAAGTGCAGTATTAAATAGGCAACAAGGTCTCATCATCTTACAAAAGAATTGGCTAGATGTAACCGTAAGTTCTTTGCTAGCAGTTTCTTCTATCACACTTCTCGCCTGTGGAACTCTTCCAGATTCTTGATTTCCAGTCAACTTTGATCTTCAAAATTTTAAATGCAATGTCAATCTTTATCTTCTGTCTTCTTAATTCCTGTTATTTTATTGTTCTCTCACCTCAATAATGTCTTTTTTCTCATATTCTCTAACACTCAGTAACCCCTTGCATCTTTATTGCCTTACTTAATTTGAACTCAACTGGCCAGATCCAAGTCCCTTACTGATAACTGTTTGTTACCCACAAATCTCTACCATAATTTTGGAATCTATAAAATAGATCTAAACAGAGTGTTTGGTGTAAAAATTCATATACAAATAAAATATATCTGTAAAAACAATAAGAAAGTCTTTTATGCCAACAGGTTTCATTTATTAAGGATGTTTATCGAGGTAAGTATAGACATTTTCTTTAGTAAATTTGCCACCCTGTGTCTTTTCTATAAATACTTTCATGGTAATTGTTAGGATGAGATTGTCACTATGGTACCTAGACTTTTTAATTTCCATTTATTTATTTATATATATATATTTATTTACATAATAAATATATATTTATTTTCTGTTTATATGTTATTTTTATAGATACAATTATTTAAATATTAAGGAAATGCTTTGTTTATAATAAACAGTATTAATTACATTTACCCGCTTGTAGGATACAGGTTCGATTCCTTTCGGAGGGGACATATTTACTACAAAATTTCTCGGACATTCAAGCCAGTAAATGTAATTAATACTGTTTATTATAAACAGTGCATTTACTTAAATAATTGTATCTATAAAAATAGTGTATAAACAGATATATATATATATATATATATATATATATATTTATTTTGAATTCTGCACCCAAAGATTGCATCATGCATGAAACTCAGAGTCGTGAGATAGTGTGCATATATATATATATATATATATATAATTGCTCTGTTTCATTACATTGAGCACAGTTTTGTTAACACCTGCACTATATGTGTGATATGCTGTAATTTTATTGCCATATATATATATATATATATATATATATATATATATTTGATAGGATTAATAAGCTTTACTCTTACTTCCGCTATGTTGATGACTCCCGTAGTAAAGCAGAAAATTTCTTTTCATACCTTAATAATCTCCATTCTTCTTTAAAATATACAATGGAGGTAGAAGAGAATAATCAGCTTCCTTTCCTGGATGTGTTGGTAGAAAGAACACCTTTGGGCTTTTTTACCAGTGTCTATCATAAACACACTTTTTTCTGGGTTTTACCTAAATTGGGTCTCATTTGCTTCCAGAACCAGGAAAATTAATCTGATAAGTATCGTTACTCATTGTACTTTGATGTTGTGTTCTGGGCGTAAACTGGACACTGGGTTAAGGGAAATTAAACAACTGTTTTTGATGAATGGTTACCCCGAATGTGTTGTTACATTTTCTATTGAGCAAAAAATTAAATTCAATAAAGTTAAGAAATATAGTCCCTCTAAAAGTCATGTATATGTGAGACTACCTTGCATTAGTCCCATGAGTCAAAAATACGCCAATAAAATTTACTTTTCCATCAGTGTTTCAATGGTATAATAATCCAGAGCATTTTTGCAACTAGAAGGGCTTTCTCCTCATGCTGTAAGGATGTAACACCTTGGGGACACATGGCACAGTGGATAAAGGCATTAGTTAGATCCAGTGACAGGACCCAAAGAGTGTTAATTCAATACCTAGTTAAGGCGGTGGAGAACTTGGAGAGGGGAATTAACAGGAGATAACTGATAACAGACATCCATTAAACATGGCACATGGAACTAGAACAGTCCACCCCAGTGAGCGAAATAAAGGGTTCAGTTCGACATTCCAACTACCTGAAGAAGGCCGGAGCGTACAGCGGCCGAAACGTTGTGATAAACATGGCGACAAAGATGAGGACAATAGTCCAAATAATGTAAATAAGGGAATAACCAATATAAAATGGTAAATGATAAATCTTTATAAAAGGCAAATAATAAATATCACATTGTACTTGGTTCACATATTTTTATAAGCTTGTAAATAAAGTTACATGTGAGTCAAAAGTGTATATACTGTAGTAACTGTGACTAGAGAATAACTGCCCTTTTGATACACTTTTTTGGGGAGCAATACCCCTGCAGACATTGACTGTCTGATCTCACTGGCATTTAGCGTGTACTGTTTAGATACAAGATACAAACATGTTTAGATACAAGATACAAACATGTTCAGACTTTGAACTTTGGTTAATAAAATAAAATAAATTTATGAATAAAATCATTTTTTTAAATGGTAAATAATAAAATATTGTATCTGTTATGGTAATTTACACACACGTGCATGGACTCTCCCAGCTATAAATAGGAGCAGGTACTGCCTTTTGGAGAAGGAAGTTTCCAGCTATCAGCTCTGAGAGTTGGACCGAACGTTCTTGCTGTAACACTCTTGTTTGTATGTTTGTATTACTGTTTCTGTTAATATATTTGTTTAAATCAATTCCACTTTATTTCTGGCCCTAACACGGCCACAACAGTATTGTAGTTGGTTTACATATTTTGATAATTTTGTAAATAAGAAATCTAAATAAATAGTATTTAATATCTTAATTATTATATTTTTATTTATATATATTTTTATAATCTTGCAAATAAACATTGCTGAGCGAGTCAAAAGTGTATTACACTAATAGCAGTGTCAAGGGAATAACTGTTCTTTTGACAGTTTTTTTTTTCTTTTTTGTGAGTACAAAGTTTAAACATTCCCAAACATTGAAAGAATAAAAACACAAACAAATTCTGTAGTAAAACTTTTTATTATTATCATCATCATCATCATTAGAATTATTTTGCCAATAATACACTCTTTGTCAGGCTATTCTTATATCTTCAAACTAGGCTAGCATAATAAACAGAAATAATTCATATTACTACCCTTATAGAAAAATAGTCCATCATACAGTGAACAAAGGTAGCAGACCCAAGGAGAGGTTGCTTAATTTCAGGATATAGACAAAGTCCAAGTATTAAATCACAATAGTTTCATCTTTTTTTTTAAAATTTATATATATATATTTTTTTTGTTTTTTTATTGTTTGTTTTGTTTTTTGTTTTTTTTTTTTTTCATACATTTTGCTTGTTTTTGAGGGAAAGAAAAACAAATAAAAATTGTCATAAAAAAGAAAAAAAAAAGAAAACCATTTAGTTTCTAATTTGTCCCCCACCCAATGTTAGCTTGGCTAGAACCCAAAGTAGAGAACCTTTTTCATTTTTTTTTTTTCTTTTAAAATATAATTGTCTGTAGAGACGTTTATATGTTCAAGAGGAGACTTTGGAAGGATAGACATTAATAGTGGTCCAATATCAGAAAGGACATTAATCCGAACCCTCCTGTTTTTTTCTCCAACTTGTAGGAAAAGAATAATAATTACCAGATACTCAAAGGAAAGCAGGGGAAAGTTGGTTAAAAATCAAATTGCATATGACTGACCTTTGATAATTGTAGAAAGAAAAAAAAAATGATTTGCGTAAGGAGGATCTTGTATGTTATAAACCAAAGAATGATCATTGTTAACACATATTGATCTCACAGAAGAGAGTTTACAGCCACAAGAGGAAAAGAAAAGAAAAGTTGTTTTCCGAGTTTCAATATTATTCATTTTTTTTTTTTTTTTTTAAAGCAAGGGGATCTGACGTCTTCCCCAGGGGTGCTGGCGAGGTAGCAATGTTAATTGAAGACATCCCCAACACCAGCAGTGGCATAAAACAATGCACACAAACGCACATTATATATATATATATATATATATATATATATATATATATATATATATATATATATACACACACACACACACACACACACACACACAAATGATGACCACAGATGGCAGTAATAAAAAAACGAAAAAAAAACACAAAAACAATACACTACTGTATCCATTTGTTACCTTGTTGCATTTTTTCTTTTTCATAAATTCCTAAACTAATGGTTTTTTTTTTCTAATTTCAGACGAAAAATCATTCAATGAATGTTGCTCAATAATTTAAGTTATTGTCATCATCATCATTAGAATTATTTTGCCAATAATACACTCTTTGTCAGGCTATTCTTATATCTTCAAACTAGGCTAGCATAATAAACAGAAATAATTCATATTACTACCCTTATCAAAAAATAGTCCATCATACAGTGAACAAAGGTAAAAGTGAATAAACGTAGTAACATTCCTTTTTTTTTTTTATAGCCCTTTACTCCAAAGTTTGTGCCCATCTATAGTTTATTATTATATATTAGGCTGTGAGATAGCCATATAGATTTTTATATATCAAGAACAATATTAGGGAAAAATGTATGACAAATTGGGAAAAGTTTTCTTTTGATGCATTTCGCCATTTAAAACCTTATTAGACTAAATTTTGTTATGTTGATGTGACTGTGTACGAACAAGGGATGCTGAAAATTCAATTTTTTTTTTTTAATCTAGCCAATTTCATTTTGATTGTTTAAAAAAAAAATTTAAAAAATTTTAATTTAAAATTCCCATCTGCCCTCATTCATATGCATGTGTAGTTACACCAACATAACAAAATTAGTCCAAAGAAGACCTAAAGGACGAAACACATCACAAGAAAACTTTTTCTACTTTGTCATACATTTTACTCCAATATTAAGCTGTACCAGAAGTATTTTCGTTTTTTTTTATAGACCTTTTCTCTAAAGCTTATTTCATGTACACATCCAATGACCCATTATTATTAATATTGTCATCATGGTTCTTATATATTATTATCAATACTATTCAGTTGGACTGTTTGTTTGTTTTTCCAGATGTTATAACAGCAGTTATTTTAACATATGATAACATTGATTATAAGTACATATATTGAAATTTGGGTAATTTTGTGGCATTATTTTAAATTGGGCCTCAAAGCTGCTGAAATTAGTTGTAGAATTTGGGAAGTGGAAAGAAAGAAAACAATATCTGACTGTACTGTCTAAAATGAGTGTAATCATTTTAAGGGTAGTGGCTTGTCCCTTGAAATAAAGACTTGACCATCAGTTATATCAAAACATGATCATTTAAATTTCAAGGAAGAGGAAAACTCGACCCCCAACACTCAAAAACTTTTAGAAGGGCAAGCGTCATTAGCAGATACAATTTGTAGAACATTACATAGATTAAGAAAAAAACAAAACAGTTTTACAAGAATTCCTATTGCTTAAAAAGTAAAAATATTTTTGATACACATTTCTAATTTGGGTCAGTTAATTTTATTAAATTAATAACTGTTATTATTTACACTATTTACATTGTTGGAAAAAGGTTGGAGTGTACGACATCTGAAACAGCATGAATATGGATGAGGAAAACAGTCCGAACAATGTAAATAGTGTAAATAGTTACAATACCTCATCTCAGAAATATAGGCAGATAATTGCTGCTGTTTATAACTTTGAGAAATGTGTTCAGACATTCTTCAGATATATAATCTTCATTTTTTTTTTAACAGAACAAGATGGTAAATTCAAAATGATAAGTAATAAAACAACTGGCAGTTGATCCATTTAAAAAAAAAAAAAAAAAAAAGGTGAGGTTATTTTTACTTAAAAATTCTACCCCTGAAATAGGCTGGAGAATAAATCAAGCAAAGTACTGTAATGATCAAACAATATAAAAAATAAGTTCAATTGTTTGAAGAAAACTTGAAATAAAATGACTTTGCTCAGTATTTTAACATTGTCGCATAAACACTCAATATTTCCAAAATTATTCCTAATATTTATGCAATATCCAAAGAAGAGTACAGTAAAACTGTGGACAGTAGGAAATACTTAACTGATCTGCTACAGAAAGTGAAAGTGAATCTAAAAAGTTAAACGATCAGTTTACATTTCAATCCAAATGACTTTGCCTCTTTATTTCCAATTGAATTATAAATGTCCTTACCTCCAATTCATGGCAAAAGTTGAACGCCTTTGAAGAAAACAACACTTTTGAATACATCTTTTTGTTTTTCAGTTACTGAAACTCTTGCTTTAACTAAAGAATCTTATTTTTGTGTCTATCACTTGTGATATTATGATGTTAGTGATTTTATTTCAAGTTTTATTTAAGGCAATTTCCTTCTTTGTGTTCACAACACTTCAACTGACTTATTCTACAACATTCTTCCAGCTTAGATAAACTTGTAAATTTTTATGGTTATTATATAAATAACTGTTCAAAAAGGCTGTAGAATGGATTGGCTGAAACACTGTCATAAGTAATTTAAAAAATGACTTTTTTAATTAAGAAAAACACAAGGTCAGTAACGAATAAAACAGAAGAAAATTTATAGTTGGATTTGACAGAATAGCAATAGTAGCGACTAAATGTCAATAGTCGCTTCTGAAGACTTAATCTAAATGAAGACTTAACTTGTTGAAAAGCAATTTTTAAAAAGCAACCATTAAACAAGTCGGTAAATTTTAAGTTAAGGATGAGTTATGTCCCTTGGATTACTCGAACATTTGTTTGAAAAGAAATGCTAGTCGTATGTATTGTTGTTTTAACTAAAAACTTTGAAAACGGGTTAAAAAGGAATTCGCACAAATAGAAGAAAAAATGTCCATTCTTAGACAATCTGAAAAATGAGCAAAAATAATTAGAAAAAAAAAAACAGCTTCATTTTCGAATCGTCTAATTTTAAAACTACTTTTAAGGAGTTATTATTATTATTATTTTATTTGACATCTAATCTATAAAACACAATTTAGCAATCATGCAACCTGATCTCTTTAATAATAAAATATTACTTAATGCCAATAAGTGAATATCCCATTAGTAGGGGAGATTAGGCTGTTAATACATTTATTTTTATTTTTGCTTCATGTGAGGTTTATTGGGGTATTTTTACTTTTACAGATTTAGAAAAAAGCAGAATTCATTCTGAAATATGAAAGTGACTTGCATGAATAAAACTTCCAGAATGCAGGCAATAAACCAATGTCATTGCAAGAATATTTAAATATCACCATCATTTTTTGACAATATGAGTCATGTTAGCTTTCTTTGAATATTTTTACCTTTAATGATTTTAAAAAACAAAATTCATTCTTACATGTGACAATAAGGGGTACAGGACAACTCAACACCAGAAAAACATCTTTATTTTTATAACCAAATAAAAGTAATTTATTAAGGATTAAAACCTTAATTAGTGAATATTTTTCTTCAAATAAAGCATTTGAAAAGGCATTATGTAAAATATGAACCAGTTTTTTGTTTTTAATTATTTTTAATAAAGTCGTAAAGAAATGAATTTTTTAATAAAGTAAATTGTAAAGAAATTTACTTTTTTAATAAAGTAAATTAACATATAAAAAATAAGAATTTTGATTTACTTTATTAAAAAATAATTAAAAACAAGTGTGTTTCATTGAATTATTTTTTCTATATCAATTTACTTTATTAGAAATAATGAAAAATCAAAAAATTGGTTTGTATTTTAATTTTACATAATGCCTTTTCAAATGCCTTATTTGTAGAAATATATTCATTAATTAAGGTTTTAATCCTTAATAGATTAATTTTATTCAGTTATTAAAAAAAGTTGTTTTTCTGGTGATGAGTTGTCAACAATGACACTGCCTGGACAACAGAGTTGTCTCAGACCTGAGTTGTCCCTTCCCAATATATTTTAAATGGGATATATTATATTATGTAAAATATAAACCAGTTTTTTTGTTTTTAATTATTTTTAATAAAGTAAATAGTCATATAATTTATTAATGTCAATTATTAAAAAATAAATTTATTTAAAATTTACTTTAAAATAAAAATAATTAAAAACAAAAAACTGGTTCATATTTTACATGCCTTTTCAAATGCCTTATTTAAAGAAAAATATTCACTAATTAAGGTTTTAGTCCTTAATAAATTAATTTTATTCACTTATAAAAAATTACGTTTTTCAGGTGCTGAGTTGTTCCAGCACTCGGTGGTGTTGATACTTTTCTGGACAACAGAATTAATTGTATTGATAATAATGCAAGATTCCTCATACAGAAAATATAATGAATATAGTTAAAAAAATTACTTGAATATGGCAGTCATTTACGGAGAGTGAAGGTTCTGTTAGCTTTCTTTGGAGAGTTTGGATTTTCTTGATTTAAAAAGCACATTTTTTTCCTTATATGTGACAATACAACTGACTGTAAAAATCCTAGACATAAGATACAGTGTAACCCAGATATAAGAGAGTTGTCGGGACCAGATAAGTCTCTTATATCCGGGTTTGGTCTATTATATATACATTAACACAGGCTCTAATTTGGGACCAGAGAAAATCTCTCTTATATCCGGGTTACACTGTACATAGATTGGTGACCACTTGGGAATACCAGGTGCTGTAAGGGATATAATGACTTGGAATTGGAAAGCTCGAGTTTCAATTCCAGTCGAGTTCGTTATATTTGTTTACATGCTTGGTAAAGGTATGAATCCACCTATCACCCCAGATGTGGGTTAATTAGTAAGAATTGTATCAGTAAATGATTATTATCTCCAAAACAAATTCTTACAATCTAAAGATATTTTCTGGCTTTAAATAACCTACAAAAGGTTGATAAGCCATAAAAAAACAAATCAATCAAAAGTCCTAAATATGTGATTGGGAAATCTAATTTTATAAAGGAAATTAGCTTATTTAGTAAGAACTAAAACTAACAGAGCAAGAAAGAACTCGACATGCACTTGGTCTAATGGGTAATGGCTCAGCATGAGAAATTGGAGAGCCAAGTTCAAATTCAAGTCAGGCTCATTACAATCACTTATGGGCTAATACCATTGGGAAAGATATGAATTCATCCCCCTGTTCAATAGCAGGACAGACTGGGTGTGACAGCAACCTTGATTGGCAACCAGTCAATAGCAGAAAGAAATGGCAGCCTACTGCAAGAAATCTTCTGCTCAGTCAGTCATGAATCGAAAGAGATAATATCATCCAAGTGGGTATCACATATGATACTTGACTAAGTGACTATCTTAAAAATATATATTTTTAAAGATTCTGTACACTACCTCTGTCTGCTAAGGTATGGGGTGAAGAACACAAGCTTGTAAAATATACTTGTTACTGAAACTGCAGCAGTTTTACTTTGTGTGGTGTTTGTTAAGACCCTATACTCTATGAGACCTTTCAACTGTCCTATAGTAATTGTTACATTTTGTTATGTGTAGACTTGAAAATATAACAACTTAGTAAGAAATAAATTAAACTTAATTACTTTCTATAACCAGAAGGAATCAGCATTTTTTTATGCACTGTAAATAAATATTTTAAAATAGAAACAGTTGAATAAATTTTTAAATGTTTTTTAAATACAGTTGTTAGTGTCATTTTCTGCAGAATTTAATGACAATCCTGGGAAATCTGCATTAAGACTGGGCTTTAAAAAAATAAGAAGTTATATTTGGTTATATCAAGTTGAGTCATAAATAATTTCTGTTTTCGTTTATCAACAATTCACTTGATTTATTTTTGTTAAGGATCCAAACATCTAGCTTACTGATTTTCCTTATCTTTTCTAAGTGTCGGCAAATGGTAGATTGTAATGTGTTTAATATCTCTACTATCAGTCCCTGAGCCCTTTTCCATCGATTGCTTTTCACTAATGACTTTAGAGCGTCATCGTCAAAGTTTGATAAATGCCCGACTTTGGACTTCATTTCTCCAAAATTAAACTTTGCAAACCAATTTTCTACCTTGACCATAAACACTAAATATTTTCCTAAATTTCACCATTAAGTTCTTTCCTTGCTTGAACTCCCATAATATTAGGGAATGTAAATGCACTTTCAGTCCCAATGGATTTAAGAAAATTCTTCTTTAATCTGCCATGTACACTGCCATTGCCATCCAAAATCAAAGTTATATTAGTGTGTAACAAAAATAATCTTATCAGCCATATATGATGAATAGTTAGAATGATACATAGACATCATTAGTTGGTTCCCAAAATCGGAAATAACTTCAGACTAACATAATATTCTTCTTCTATGTGCCATGTCCCTTCAGGACATTGTTGATCATGGCTCTCCACAATTTCCTCTCCTTTGTAGCTCTTAATAAATCTTCTCTATTTGCTGTCTGTCCTAAACATCCACTCAAGCTTGCTAGGTAGGTTACGCATTCTTTTTTTGTCTGTCCCTCTTGTTTTTAATTTGTCTTGTGAGTATCAAATTTTCCAAGTCCTCTTTCCTCATGTGCACTAGAAACTTCATCTTCTTCCCTCTGATGTTAAGTATAAGTATCCTTGTTGTTTTCATTTTCCCATTTTGTTGCTGCTCACACGTTCAGTCCATGGTATTCTCAACATCCTTCTAAAGAATCATGTTTCTGTTGTTTTAAGTCTTCCTGAAGAGAAGGTCCAGCATTCACTGCCATCTGAGAGAACTGCTGCACTTCATGAACGGGGTTAAGAAATTTATTCTTTAATCCACTGTGTACGCTGCCATACAAAAAACAAGCTATATTAATGCACTTCAAATTTATTCTTAACTGCCACCTGTGATAAGGAATTAGAATGAAGCATTTGTCATTACAATTGGTTCCACAAAACAGAAATTACTTCCGACTCATACTCATATGAACCACTTTATGGAGAGAGGCAATCTTTATCCTTCGTGCCAGCAAAAAAAAAAAAAAAAAAAAAAAAAAAAAAAAGGAATGTCAAACAACGGTTTTTCCCTTGACACCGCTATTATTTTAACTACCTCCACTCCTCAGCAATGTTTATTGTTTTAAAAAGCAATGATTAGAATTGTAATAAAACTTAAACATATAGAAGTGAATTTATACATTTTTTTTTTGTTCTTGAGAATCTACAACAAAAATATTAAACACTGTTTATTTATTCGGTCAGTTATGTGCCATGTGTGATACACGTGTAGGCAATCGTGTATCTTTGGATACATGACTGACGAGGCAGAACCCCCCCCCCCCGCAGTAGGTTGCCATTTCTTTCTGCAGTAGACCAGTTGCCATCCAAGGTTATAGAACCTACTCTCTCCTGCTATTTACCCATAGCTGGGGGGAGAAAATGATGATCCATACCTTTCCCAAGGGGATTAGCACGTAAGTGAATGTAATGGATTCGACTGGATCCCTCAATCCGAGCCACTATCCATTACTCCACTGTATCTCCTAATTTATTTATTAGATTGTTTATTTACAAGAATGATTTTATATTTACAACATTCTAAAATCTAATTCAATTGTATTAAAACTAATCTATTGCAATATTTATCATTTACCATTTTATAAAGAAAGAAATATGAAAACAATTTTTGTTCATAAATTTATCAACATTTACTAAATTATTAAAATATACAAACCAACTCAAAGAAAATCCTTATTATTTACCATTTTATAAAGTTTGAATCCATTACCAACCGTTTCAATAAACAATTTAAAAGTGTAAATAAACAATCTAATAAAAAAGTAGTGTCTATTATTTTTATTGTAAATTCTCAATAACAAAGAAAATGTATAAATTCACTTTCACCATATGTTTAGTTTTTATTACAATTCTAATCATCACTTTTTAAAACAATAAACATTGCCGAGGAGTGGAGGTAGTTAAAATAATAGTGGTGTCATGGGAAAAACATCTTTTTGATACAGTTTTTTTTTTTCGGCCATGAAGGTTAAGGATTACTGAAATACAGTTAGTTTAAGTTTTATAACAACTGTCAAGGATTTTATTTTTAAAATAACCAGAAAGAGTTAAAATATCCAACATTACATTTGATAAACCATTTCCTTCATTGGGTTGATAACAAAGACAAAAACTCTAGATGGGATTGATTTTTTTTAAAATCTTGAGCAGAAAATGAATGAAAAGAAACTGTATTATTTAATCTCTCTCTTATTTACACTCATTTATCACTCAGTGTGATTGTCTGAGTTGTGTCATGGTAACACATGGACAGCTGTGCACACAGTGATTGCAATTAGAACGAAGAATATAAGGTGCTTACTGGCTACCACGTCTTGTCTCTTTCTTCTTATTGAGCCGACACAAGCAGTCAGCTGTTTACCTGGATTGCACACGGAGGTTCAGGTGAGAGGGAGGGGCTCTAACAAGTTTGCAAATGCAACATCTAAACAGAATAAACTATATTTTTCTCTCTCTTAAATCAGACGGGAGTAACTGTTAAGTCTTCCCTTTAGTTTCAAATTGGTGGCTACTTGGGAAACGTAATTGCTAGTAGAAGAAAAAAAGAAGTCCTGCTAGCTCAGGTGAGAGGTCAAAATTTTTGTTTTTTAAAAATAGAGCTATTAACCTTGATCACCTGGAATAGAATTCTGTAGATCTTGACTTTAATGTTCGCTCTTTAAAACTTTTTTTTTTTTTTTTTTTTTTTTACTTATCTTCTGAAGATGACAACAGCTTTGAAGGTTTTATGATATTTCATGTCAGGCTAGTTTATCTTTCATCTTATTTTTGTTGCCTTTTTTTTTTTTTTATCACAGTGCTAAGTTGTTTTTTTTTTATATTCAACAACAGTTAAATAAATAGCATGGATAAGAAATAAAGTAGCCTTTGAAAAGAAGTGAACTTATATCTTTTATTCTTGGGAACTTGTCTTACAGGACTGCTGCTTTACTGACTTGGCCACAGAAGCAAATTAGCAAGCAAATTCAAATTGAGTTTTAGTTTTATAAGGTAATGTTTCCCAAACATTTGGACAGGATGACTCCATTCAATAATTATTGTAATGCTTTTTACCCAAAAAGAAAATTAGGCAAAGTTCACCACCCACACTCCTTTGCGACTCCTGCTCATGACTATTCAGGTGTAGGCTGGGTCTTCACAGACATCTCCACAACTGCCACCAGAGTGGAGAAAGGGAATATAGAGGGAGAATAATGATCCAAATGCTTGGAAGTAGGTGCTGTGGTTGACGACAAAGATTTATAATCGTGTGAATAAAGAACATTTCTAATAAATAAATGGTGCTTAATATTTATGTTTGTTAAGAAAAAAGACAATGTATAAATCCAATTTCATATGTTTGGGTTTTATTATAATTCTGAAAATATCTTTTTCTAACAATGAAAATTGCTTAGTGAGTATACCGTAATAGTGGAAACCCCACCCTTTTAACACACTGCTTTTTTTTTACAGGTACATTTGTTAAACTTTGCCAAAATCTATTATTCTTATTCACACTTCTTTTACATCTATATAGCAAATAGGATTTTTTATAAGTTAGCATTACCTCTTGGATAAGTTCAAGTTACCCTTTTTGAGGTATTAGGTTGGTGCAAAAATAATGTCATTTTTTGACGTTCTAACATATGTGAGAAAACGACATTATTTTTGCACCAACCTAATAATTACATCCAGTTTGGGAATTAGTGTTATAAACCCTGAGAGATGTCAGACATTCAACTTTTCATTGGCTTTAAAAACACAGAATGATTTAACAAACCAACCAAGTGATTTCTTGTAACAAGGAAATGTTTCAACCTTGCTTGCTTCGAGATTTAAACTTGTCTCAGACATGACTGACATTAAATTATCCTGACTATATATACATCTCAAATAAAACGTTTGTTGGAATGAACTCATGTCCAGAGAACACTTGTTAAGCTTTTTCTTCAATGTGTCTCATGAGACAAGTTAGCACAATGATTAAATATTCAATGATCCCTGGGGAAATTGATGCTGCCAAAAGGAAAGACTATAAAACACAAGAAAATTAATATTCTTGTTCTTTATTTCAAATGATTTTGCCAGTGGGTTTTTTTTTTTTAAATCTTGAACTTAAATCTTTATATAATTCAGACAATGATAATAAATTTGGTTGAAATATAAAGTCAGAAATATTGAATTAGTAACAACATCTTAAAAAAAAAAAAAAGCAAAAAGTAGTTTGTGACTATCTTTTAACTATTAATTGTTTTGGGCAGTAAATGTTCTTCCAGAACGCCTTCTAATCTCTCACCCCACCCCTGAGAAAAGCAAGAGTGCATTTGGGATCCATTGCTTCAAGAGACAGAAGGAAGATGGATTCCTAAAAGAATCTATCACAGAATGAAGAACTTCAAAAATATTTAATCTGAGAGCAAATCATATTAAGAAAGAACACAGCAACAACAAATTTCAGGATTTTATAATTTTTTTTTTTCAATATTGGTCATCACACAAAAGGATTTATGCTGCGATGACAAACCAAAAACTACGTTGAAAAGATTTGTTTCTGTCTTCTTAGGCAAAGTTTCAGCTCCTATGGATTTTAATGAGTTTCTATCTAAATCTTTTTGCAAATTGTGGTTTCTGGGTTACTCTTGATTAGGGATTTACTAAGCAATAAATTCACTCCGCATTGGCTGATCCAGTATTGCGGTAATGCTTTTCATTGATTTAACTAAAGTAAATAAGTGGGGTCTGCATTATTTCCCATTATCACTACTGGTTAGAAAAATCCAGGATGGATGCAGACACTATATATATATATATATATATATATATATATATATATACGTGTGTGTGTGTGTGTGTATGCTCACTGACATAAATTAAACTGCAGCTTCTAACAGTATCATTATGAACAACTCTGTCTATCTGTATTTACCAAGATTAGCTTAGTTTTGGCACAAGGACAACAATA
Source organism: Acanthosepion esculentum (assembly GCA_964036315.1). Taxonomy (NCBI): domain Eukaryota; kingdom Metazoa; phylum Mollusca; class Cephalopoda; order Sepiida; family Sepiidae; genus Acanthosepion; species Acanthosepion esculentum. The sequence continues at coordinate 33,438,661 of OZ038514.1, forward strand.
TTAAGTATCCAGTAGAGATCAATCTCTCTCTCTCATATATATATATATATATATATATATATATATATATATATATATATATATGATAAAAATATAGTTTTGTGGTATGTTGTATTTATGGGTTAAAGTGTTCAATATCAGGGATAGAGAATATGTAAATACAGCCTGAAGATTGCATTCAAACATGAAACTGACTGTTGCCACTGGGTGTTGACCACAATTTCTACTTTTATACATACATATATATATATATATATATATATATATATATATATATATATATATATATGTGTGTGTGTGTGTGTGTGTGTATGTATGTATATATATATATATATATATATATATATATATATATATATATATAACTATGCCAACCTGTCTCAGCATCCTGCTTACATTACCTGTGTTGTTAGCAAATCATCATCTAGACTGAGGAGGCACATGGTGTTGCACAGGAGAGTCGTAGGGCATGCAGATCCAATCAACGATACAGAGTTCATCTCTCATTTATATGCATAATGCCTATGAAATCAAATGCTCTTAAGAGTCATCTTAGAGATCACTGAAACGAGACAGACAATATATATATATATATATATATATATATATATATATAAAAGTGGCCATTGTGGTCAACACTCAGTGGCAACAGTCAGTTTCATGTTTAAACGCAATTGCCAGGCTGTATTTACATATGCTCTATCCCTGATTATATATATATATATATATATATATATATATATAAATAAATAATATATCTTTACTTCTTGCTGTATGATTAATGAGTTTTAAAAACCATTTGCTCATGTAATGAATTCAGCCTCCATTGGAGGTCTGACCTTTGGAAGCCATGTTTCTCCCTAATCTTACTTGAGTAAATAAGAGTTATTGACTGTTGCTTCCACTGAAATCAAAGTTGTCCTTTTCCACCAGCATGGCTGTTCAATGATTTGGTTCAAATAAAATCCAAGATGTCTGTAGATATTAGATGTGTTTGTCTGTTTCAAACTTCTCTACTATTAAATGGAAGTGCCAATAGATTAGAAACAAGTCCACTGCACAGTTTTTTCCCTCATCCATTTGTAGAAAACAAACTTGACCCAGAAGTAGTGCAGATGTGGCAGCCATAGAACACAGACCGGATTTGATATCCTGGAATGATTGTTGAAGACAAAAAGACTTGGGCTTTCTATCTCAAAGATGGCAAATGTTATTTTTCTTGGGTGACAGTTGCAAAAGTACACCAAAAATATGTGAATACCAGACATCTGTGGACTGTGGGTGGCCACAGGTGAAGAACAGGGCTCTTAGTGACTGACAAAGATAGTCATCATGCAAGAAAGGGGAACTTTGTGTCAAATCACATCCCAGTTCAATCTTTGTGCTTCTAAACCTTTCAGTCAACATAATGTATAGTGTATACTAAATTCCATCACGTATTAAAGTTGTTGATCAGCAAGAAGAACATTACTGATGCTGCAACATTAGTTAGCACCTCTTGCCTGGACCAGTGAACATAAACACTGGACCGTGGAAGACGAGTATTGTGTTGTCAGATGAGACATGTCTTTTGGGTAGATGGTCAAGTCCACAAGTGAAGGAGATCACATGAAGCTATAAATCCAGCCTGTCAACAAGGTGTTGTGCAAGCTGGCAGAAGTGGTTCTGTAATGCAACTTGACAGATATTGCAACAGACCTGGTTGCAGACAATTTGTATGCCTTTATACTTACCATTACCTGGTGGTGGTAACTGATTCCAGTAAGATAATGAAACCCCTCTCCTCCAATCATACATGGGTGACATGGAACTGTTTCTAGGAAACTGACAACTGACACCTAGGTACATCCCAAATCCACCAGATTTAATCCCCATTGAACATCTGCTAAATTCCCTGTAGCCAGTAAACATAACTTAGATATAGAAAACCCTAGAATGTGCCTGGATAGACAAACCCATTCAACAATTTCAGCACTTTGTAGGCTCCATACCATGTTAGGTAGCTGCTGTTATCCAAATGAAAGAAAGAGCTAAACATTATTAGGGAGCAGTTTCAAATTTTGGGAATACTTCGGTTTATATAAACAAGGAAATAAAAGTGAGTTTTTGGATTTTCAACATTTTCAAGGTGAAATATTCCTTTAATTTACACCCAGGTATTTTGGGATTCAATTGTTTGTTTTTTTCTGTTTAAACAATATCTGCTACAATATTTCAACTATTTTAATAATCTGATTGTCTTCATGTTTCATACACACAAAAATAAAATGACAGTTTGCCAATATAGATGTGTAATTAAAAATAAAAATAAACAAAAGTTATTACAAAGCATAAAATGGATAAAAGTTGTCCTTTTCTTGAAAGGAAAGCCAAATTAAAAATCATTTCTAAAAAAACATTAACAAAAAAAAAAAAATAAAAAAAAAGGAAAAAAAGGCACCAGGTTGTTTGAACTTAACGATTTTTTTTTCAGCTAAATACTTTCAGTAATTTTAAACATCATTGAGGAATAACGTTTTTGTCTTATCCCTTAATTCATCAGAATTATTTTTTTTTGCTTTTTAAAACTGTCTTATTAACTCTCCGTCAGTGCTGTGGGGTGTTGGATCATCCTACGAAATGTTTTTTCTTAATATTTAGCAAGAGGCAAGTCAAATTTTCCCTGATTAGTAGCTTTCTCTCAAGTAACTAAAAGAATCTTTTGGTTTTAACAATAATATTTACATGAATTATAAAGTTTTATTTTTTTAGGGATGCAAAAGCCACCCGTAGTATTAATTTTTTAAAATCATTTCACCCCAAGCAAGGCATTAAAGCCACTAAAACACAAGAGCCTACTGAGCATGAAAGAATAAGAAAATAGAGAAACATTATTAATGGAGTGATTGGTTTTCTGTTGTTATCAAGATTTTCATACACTTCTTTAAAAATTGTTTTCCCTGTATGACAATAAGCATGAATATTGTTTTAAGTTGTAAGTTTTGTAAATACCTTGTAGTTTATTAGCCATATAGTATCCTTATTTTATAGGAGGTGCTGGCTATGCAGGGGAGTGTGGTTCAGTACAAGAAACTTGAAATCTAAGTTTCAATTTCAGTCTAGTTTCGTTGCATTCACTTTCGCACAAATACCCTTGGCAAAGGTAGTAATATATCTCTTCTCTCTCTCCATCTATGGATTAAATGGGGCAAACTGGGCTTTTCAGCCTTGGTTGGCAACCATTTTATTGAGAAAGACAACTTTAAACTCAAAATTATACGTAGTCCTGGCAAGGCAGTTTCTATGAAACTAATGAAAGGATCTTAACAAAGACTTTATAATCCCAACTGCAATCGTTTAAAAAAAAAAAACATTACCCTTATGGTGACTTATGAGAAACAAGAAATATCTTTTTAATATTGACCTTTTAATTTGATTTTTTAAAATATATATAACCTTTTATTTTTTTTTATTTTTATTTGTTTTATAAAAACTACAAAATAACTCAAGACAATGTATAATAAGAAAATTAAGATCTAAGTAATATATCTAAAATATTGGTACTTATGCTGTAACAATGCCCCCTTGGTACTAATGGAGAGTTAATAACATTTCAATGTAGAGTTTTCATAATGAAAACAGCAGTGATAATCCCACCCCCACCCGCCTCTTACTACTGCCAATGTCTGCTATACCATTTCTTTCTCTCTTCCTCTTATTCAAAAATTGTGGACACAACGCTCTACAGTAGGAAGAAAATTCCTAGGTCAGACATAAGCAGGAAATACACATCTCAACAGGTTTTTATATTCGGAAAAAAAAAAGTGTTGTTTTTTGTCTTTTTGTTTTTTTTTTGTTTTTTTTAATTGCTATCCAGGTATTGGAAATTATTATTTAAACTTTTTTATTCTTTTTTTTTTTTTTAATTAGATTGATTTGATAAATAAAATGTGATCCAAATTAAAAACTTCAGCTATTTTGTTTTTCATATCAAACTATAAAAAAAAAAATAAAATAAAATAAATCCCGCCCTACCCACAAAATAAAGTAAAAAGTTGCACCATAGTTGGATGACAAGAGATAGTGTTGGGGTGTCTTTCGTAAAACAGGCAGCACCCTCAAGATTAATAGAAGCAAAAAGCAACAGTAGCAGTAGTAATAGTCAAAATAGCAGAGTTGGTATTTTGTATTTTTTTTTCTCGCTCTCTCTCTTTCTCTCTCTCTCTCTTTCTTTCTCTATAGAAATTGTAGCATTGGTGTTTACCAGATGAGCAATAGACTAAGCCACCTGCCCAACCACTGGGAATGTCAACATAATGTACCTTTTGCTGCCTTAAGGGGTCAAAAGAAAAAAGGCCGACCAAAAAGGCCCAGCAGAAATATCTACAGCAGCAGCAGCAGTAGTAGTAGTAGTGGTGGTAATCATAATAGTAGTAGTAGTAGTAGTAGTAATGGTTGTGATAGCAGCAGCAGCAGCAGTAATGAAGCTTTGACTGGATGGATGAATGGATGGAGCAGAAAAAAAGCTGCCCTACCACCTGGGCTAGGTGGTGTTGGTGGTGATGTTGGTGGTAAGAGGAGGTGGGGAAAAAGATGGAGGGGGGTAATAGTGTTGGTGTTGGCCACCGGAAGTGATAGCATAGACAACTGGTGAAGCATAGCTGGAACTGCTGGTACTCATGGCTGGGAAGACAGCTTGACCTGTGGAGAAAAAAGAAAGAAAAAAATTAAAAATAAAAAAAAATTAAAAAGAAGAAAAAGAAAAAGGAGATGGTATGTAGCACTATTACAATTCATGGTCAAATTTCCGTACCACTCCAGAAAGTACCTGACTCCTGATTATACTCTACTTTTACAAGAGTCAGATCAGACCGAAAAATAGAGTACTGCTGCCATATGGGCTGGAGCTGCCCAATCTTCACTTTCTAGTCTTGATAGCATCCAAAAGCAACCATGTGGGTAATGAATTGTTTTCCACCCTACAACCACTTTCCCCACAGACAAAATGTTACAAACCTCTTGCTAATCTATCACTATTTTCATGGAAAATAGTGTGACAAGCTACATTCCTTAGCTCCACCAATTCTAATGTTCCAGCTAAGACCTTCCAAGCTATGTACACCAAATCAAACTATCTTCATTCCCTTCACATTCCATTTGAACAGCTTCTTGCTACTAGCCTCTACTTTGTGGAACCAACTCTCAAGAGGATGCTTTCCATCCACTACAATCTTCAAGTTATCGTTCCCACATTTCCTTACAATCTGTGCCTCTTTTCTTTTACTGCTCATACAACAACCTTATTAAGTAACTTTCTACCTTTAGTGGCTCTTGGGCCTTGTATATGGTGAGGAGGTGGCTTCTTGATAAAATTAGTCTACAGAAGGGAGGCAATTTCCAGCTGATGCAGCACTTTTGAAAAGGAGCAGAAAAAAAAGTGTCAGAGGTTGGCCCAAGCGTTGCAAATGAAATTGGGGAGATGGAAGTGTTTGAAAGCTGTTGGTGGTTGCACTGGCACAAGGTCACAAGTTACTACTAGATTAGGCTCGTGATCATCCTCCACTTTGTAACAGGTCCATCGTCAGTAATGGAGGTGGGGGAGAGTGCCCTAAGAATTTATTTGAGCTTCCCCCTCCCCATTGTGAAAATGATGTATACTAATTGTTTGTGCAAATTCTTTCTCCTCCCAACCAAATGACTTGAAGTGCACCCCACCCAAAACACTTGCAAGAAACATGCTTTGTAATATTATCTAAGGTTATTCTTCAATATTCTACAGTCTAATGGTAACAATAGATAGGGGGCTCTTGATAGTGTTACTAGTAAATGAGTGTTACTAGTGGATGAGTTCAGAGATTTAGTATTCCTAATAGTAGCACCAAACTTGTTATTAATAAAGCTTATATAGACAAAAGTACAGAAAATTCTTATAAACTGAGCATCAGCAGTCTAACCTACAGTTTTTGATAGACATAGTGTTTTCTTATAAATTCCTTTAAAGAAATGCAATACAGTGTAACCCGGATATAAGAGAAACCCGGATATAAGAGACCTGGATATAAGAGAGATTTTCTCTGGTCCCAAATCAGAACCATACTTACCTAAACAAAATAGACCAAACCCGGATATAAGAGACCTCTTCTCCGGTCCCGGCAACTCTCTTATATCCGGGTTACACTGTACATTAACACAGGCTCTAATTTGGGACCAGAGAAAACCTCTCTTATATCCGGGTTTCTCTTATATCCGGGTTACACTGTATTACAAATTCTCTATGTATTAGCCACCACTTCCAATGCCTTTACTCCCTACTAAAGTCGACCATGTCTCTAAATTCCACATTTTAGGCAAACATTTAATCTGAGAACCATTAAAATGCCTACCAGCCCCCACCAAAAAGGCATTTCACTGTAGACATATTGGGAAGGCCAAGGACATATTCTAAAGGCTGGGCAGAGTATTGTGAGACAGGAGGATCCCTTTCGTAACAAAGAAAAAAGAGTACTGAGCCGTTACGTGACATTTGTCCTGCTTTACGGCATCAAATGTTGAACAATTTCCTCAAAGATGAAGAAGAGACTCGAGGTGACAGAAATGTGGTTCTACAGAAGGATGCTAAGGATATCATGGATTGAGCGTGTGAGCAACAATGAGGTCTTAGAGAGGTTACAAACAAGGAGGAAGCTTATACTTAATATCAGGAAGAGGCAGCTGAAGTTTCTGGGGCACAGGAAGGCCTGGAGAATCTGATACTTACAGGTCGAATAGAGACAAGGGAAAACAACGCGTGACATACCTGGCGGGCTTAAGCAAGTGGATGACAGAATGTGGTCTGGGGGAGGGAAGCAGAGGGAAGGAACTTGTTGAGAGCTGCAAGGGATAGGAAGAGGTGGAGAGTCATGATCGCCTACGTCCTGAAAGGACATGGCACATAAAAAGAAAGAAAGAAACAAAGAAACAAAGAAACAAAGAAAGAAAGAAAGAAAGAAAGAAAGAAGAAATGGGGCTCTGCAGTGAGAGAGAACAGAAGGTAATTTTCAATAATTAAATAAAAAAGTTTATAAATAAAAACCCCAACTGATCCCAGTATTCATAGATTAACCTTAAAACCAAACATTTCCATCAAGTGCCTTCCAAGTATGTCAAAAAGTTACAAGAGCAAATTTGCAACCAATGTGAATACTTTGCTAATTTTTACAATACCAACCAATCTACCCTGTTAACTTTCAAAATCAAAATTTTATTTTTAATCAATTCAAGGTGATCATGCCACTAAGATGCAAAGGACTATTTTTAGAGAATGAGAACATTTTTAGAAGGAACCAGAAACCCAATCCTAAACAGGAAACAGGAAATAAAGTTCTAATCCTGTTCAAAAGACTGAGGAGGAGTGTCCATGTTTAGGTACATCAATATGTCCATAATTGAATGATGGAAAAAACATTTGCACCAAGTTGTTACCATTTTTCACCTCGTTTCTCTTCGAGAAGTATGCATACACACATAGCACTGTAGTTCTAATAATTGCACGTACACACACACACACACACACACACACAGACACTATATATATATATATATATATATATATATATATATATATCATATTAGCATGTGTACTGAAATCTCAGAAAGGTAAACTACACACAAAAGGTGGCACTAAAAGTCTGAAACTACAGTCTGTTGAGCATGTGAGTAAATGGATGTTCTGATTCAACAGGAACCATTCCAATATCTTTCCTAAGAATTCTTAGCAATTCATAGATAATAAAGTAAAAGGAATCTGTGGAGAGCCATGATCACTTACATTCTGATGAGACATGATGCCAAACTTCTTCAGTAAAAAATTTAAACTGTCAGCTGTATACAACTGCTTTCTCATATCAATGGTTAAAATGGATTTAAGCCAATGAGTTCTGTAGGTATTAGTGAGGATTATATTTATTCAAAGCTTGTGAACTGGTGCTACAGAATCAAGATATTTTTTTAAAGGGTATTTTTTATATTTATTTTGGCTTTTATATAAAAAAAACCCTATAAAAATGATATTTTAACCATTTTAGATAAGAAAAATGTGAAAGAAAAATGGTTTGTTTCTAAATTGAATAATTTTTAAACAGTATGATAATCCTTGAAGCATTCAATGCATAATGGAGTTCTGCAGTCTTTGCATGAGTTTACCTGCAAACCTAGCATTGTCTTTGGCTTTGGCTTATTCTTGCAGCTTTAACTGCAGGCAAATTCTCCAGGTAATGACAGAATCCTATAAAAACCTAGTAAACCCATATGACCCTATCAAACAAGTACAGCAATTTACAATAACTAGGAAGTGTTTTAGCAGAAGATGGAAAGCATGACACTGAAAGCTGAAGGTGCATTCCGACAGTGAAAGATGCCTGGCAAAAGCTAAGCAAAGTATTGAGAAACACAAACATTTTGTTAGAAACAAAGAAAAGAGGACTGAAATGTTATGTAATATCAGTCCGGTTATATGGCAGTGAACACTGGGCAATCTTTTCACGGATGAAGAAGAAACTTGAAGTAACAGAAATGTGGCTCACTGGAAATGATTTTTACTATAGGAATGCATTGCCAATGATTTTTTACTATAGGAATGCATTCCCAATGATTTTTACTATAGGAATGCATTGCCAATGATTTTTTACGAAATCAATGCATTGCCAATGATTCTTATTATAGGAATGCATTGCCAATGATTTTTACTATAGGAATGCATTGCCAATGATTCTTATTATAGGAATGCATTGCCAATGATTTTTTACTAAAGCAATGCATTGCCAATGATTTTTTACTAAAGCAATGCATTGCCAATGATTTTTTACTATAGGCATGCATTGCCAATGATTTTTACTATAGGCATGCATTGCCAATGATTTTTACTATAGGAATGCATTGCCAATGATTTTTACTATAGGAATGCATTGCCAATGATTTTTACTATAGGAATGCATTGCCAATGATTTTTACTATAGAAATGCATTGCCAATGATTTTTACTATAGGAATGCATAGCCAATGATTTTTACTATAGGAATGCATTGCCAGTGATTTTTAATCCTGAAAAATATCTATAATAGTTTGACTTATGATGCCTATTTTCCTGAAAAAATGTTTTAAGAGAAAGATTTTATATACTTCAACCAATACTGACTGTTTGGTCAATGAAAGCTGAATGTTTCCTGTATGGAAACAGCTAATTTTGTTATAAGAATGTCATATTTTTTATCTCTTGTGTCTTGTATTATCCAGATCTGTCTGATAGGCAGAACATTACCTGTGCATGTTCACCAAAGGGAAATAACTCTGGAATATAATCTAGATTAGATTCTTTGTGATTTCTGGTTTTTGCAAGACTAAGATTGCTGAGAATTTTTAGATGATGGACAAAATTAAGGAGAATGTGATGAGCAGCTGATGGCATTCCTGAAAGTGGACAGTAGAGATGGTTTTGAAATGTGGAAGAAATACTGCGATAAGTGTGTGAGAGATCAAGAGGTATATTTTGAAGGTGCAATCATTCCACTGCCCTAGGTAGGCTATTTTTTTTTTTGGTTAATATAAACTAGCTGGATCCTTTCCAGACAGAACTCATCTTTTCTTAGCAAAAACATAAGAACTAAGATAATATGATTTTCCACTTCTATCTGTCCATTCTATTATAAATAATTTAATGTGCCCATCACTGAAAAGAACAAAAAAACTTGTCCAACTATTCAGACACATTGTTAGCAAATGTCATTGACTTGTTGTATCGATTACACAAGATACAGATCTAATAATTCTATTCACTTTTCAACAATGGAAACATGGAAATGTACTTTCCCACAGATAATGTCATTATGAGCTGGTGGAAGTCTCATCTATACATTTCTATTTCATATGGTTAGAGATTCCTGGCTTTCTGAAGATGCCATAAATCTGGAACTGAATTTGAGATTTTGGTAAAGTTCAACATTTGTACCCACAAAAAAACAAAACAAAAAACAGTCGACCCAAAGGAGTGTTTTTGCTCTTGACACTGCAATTACAGAATATTATGTCATTTACAATAAACAAATTGAATTTTTACACAATTTTTTTTCATACAAAATGTTTTCTATTTTTATAATTTTTATCCAAAGAATTATTATGAAAAAAGAAAAAAAGAAACATAACATAAAAATTCAGTTTGACCATTGTAAAGAACATCAAAACATTTAAATGACTGGCATCCCGTTCCCACCCCTTCACCGTTGAAACTGTTAGATGTAGACGTCTCTTCTACTCCAATAGCTTCATGTCTCGCACATCCCTTCCCTATTCCTGTTTCCCTGACAAATACAATCTCCAACTATTTAAGTGTAACGTCAATCGACATCTCCAGTTGCCTTGATCTATCCACGTCCCTTCTCCACATCCTTTCACTTTCATTCCTATCTGCTCTCGCTTCAAATCTTCTGTAACCCCCTTGCCTTGATCGATCCACTATCTTTCTCCACATCCTCTCTTTTACCACTCCTATCTGCTCTTCCTCCAAACCTTCTGTAACCCCTTGCGTGCTAGTGGCTTCCAGCCTTGCTTGGGGTGATAAGCTTATAAAAAAAAAATAGTTTATTTGCAAATAAGGGAATGCTGGAATTAGTCAAAAATGAAATTTGGAAAGTTTACCATTTTAACTTAGTCTGAGGTTGGGAAAATTTAATGAAAAATCAGACAAACAGACCTTGTGGGTATTGTTAAACCAAAACTAGTTCTGTTTAAATAAACCTCTATGGCAATTATATAGCACATATATAATGCATTAAAAATTCCCTTTCTCTGCTGCTCTGTAGCCTAGGGTTAAGAGTCTCTGATGTCAAATCGGTTGAGTTTAGATCCTGCTTTGAAGCAATCGGATGTCTAGCCACACTGATGAACTGTGATACAGTGAAACAGGCTGTCAGTGGATGATATATATATATATATATATATATATATATATATCTCACAGCTGTTTGATGTTTTCTATAGCTCCACTGAACTTAAATAAATTCAATTCAGGTTTGCTATGGTAAAAATTTTCTATCCCAAGTAAAAACCATGACAAAAATGGCAAAAGTCATTTTATCACAGCTTATTTTCTCTCAAAAAATAGATTTCATACTTTTATAGGGGTAAAATATTGAAAAATGACTGTTTTATCATCATCTAAACAAATATCAAGGAAACTTTTGATCTGAACCCCATTAAATTAGGTATTTTCTGAAAGCAAAGGATATATTCTTTCATTTAAAAGTAAAATTGGCTGGTGTAAATGACTCAAAATTTTTTTTCAGTGGGTAAAATGTGAAAAGATAATGAAAATTTTGCATTTTTTCTAGTTCTAAACAAAAATTTTCCCCATTAATGGGAAATTAACCATTTTTTTAAAAAAAAATCAGAAAGCGTAAATCATAATCAAACTATTTCAGGCATAAAATTGAGAGTTTTGAAGGAAAGCGATTTTTAAAAAATTTTTTTTTCCCATGTCGACAATATAGTTAAATTCCCAGATCAACTCTGTGGACAAGACATATTGGTATAAAATGACAATTTTATACCAATATGATCTGGGATTTTAACTATATTGTCAACATGGGAAAAAAAAAAAAAAAAAAAATCTCTTACTATAAATATAATTTACATTAACCAGAAAAAAAGGCTTGGACAGAAGCGTCTATGTTTTTAAATTTGGATTTTAATGTAACAACAGAGATATTTCGATTTCATTTTTGCCTTGAAAAAGTCGGAAGACGAAACGCGTCGGCAAAATCCAAGATTTTTCCAATTGTCATTTTATACCAATATGTCTTGTCCACAGAGTTGATCTGGGAATTTAACTATAGATGTGTGTGTGTGTGTGTGTGCGTGTTTGTGTGCGTGTTTGTGTGTGTGTGTGCGTGTTTGTGTGTGTGTGTGTGCGTGTTTGTGTGTGTGCGTGTGTGTGTGCGTGTTTGTGTGTGTGCGCGTGCGCGCGTGTTTGTGTGTGTGTGTGTGTTTGTGCGTGTGCGTGTTTGTGTGTGTGTGTGTGTGTGTGTGTGTGTGTGTGTGTATACATTCATTTAAATGTATGAATTCTTGCCTCTGTATGCATTTCTACCGATATATTTAATAAAACCAGTAAGAAGAAGAGAGAAGAAGAGAGAAGAAGAGAGAAGAAGCAGAAGATTGAGTAGCCACAGACAGAACTGAGGTCTAGCAGATCAGAGCAATTAAGGAGCCAAGTGTCCTTTAGGCTCGGCCAGAAGAATAAGAACATCCCAGAGCTGGCAGGCCATCAGAAGACAGAAACTGGCATTAAAAGAAAATCAGACAAAAGAAAAAGGAAAAAAGAAAAGAAGGAAAAAAGAAAAAAAAAAGAAAAGTAAATGAAAAAGAAAAAGAAATAAAAAGGAGGCAGGCAGGCCACTTGAGTCGTGTGAAGATGTGTTACCTACATATCTTGCTATAGGGAAGGTGAGGTCTGGCTGGTGAAGTCGACGAAGCAGTATGCAATAAAAGCAACCTAGTGTCAAAGGCCTGTAGATCTCTTCCAACCTTATTCCCCACCACCTTTCTTTTCTTTCCCACCACACAACACCGCACACAATCTCTGCAGAAATGTCAGTAGTGACAATGTTGGTAATGATGCTGGTGGCTGTTGGGGTGATGGTGGGTGGATGGTCGGTTACCACTGCTGCAGCCTATTGATTGCTAGCAAGATCTGCAGTTCAATGCCAGAGTAGATAGGATGTGAGAAATCTGAACAGTGTCGCCGCAACAGAGGCCGAGGAGGGTGGGGTGTGGTCAGAGTGAAGGACTCCAGGAAAGGCCAGAAATTATAACTTTAGCCGTTGGCTGATGCCAGTCATGTTATCAGTATGGAGGAGGAAAGAGCAGACAGAGAGAAAAGGGAGCTTTAAGAAGAGTACAGATTCCTAGAAGCATGAACCAGAGTTGCGTTATTTTTTTCAACAGTAAAAAAAAAAAAAAAAAAAAAAAAAAAAAGCGAAAAAGAAAAAAAAATACATCTGTCAATAATCAGAAAGCTGAGACAAATTGGATGTAACATTTATCATCACAGATAGGGGAATCAACGAGCCAAGTTCAAAGTCTGATCAAGTCTGTCTGTGCTTTACACTAATGGTCTGGGAAAAGGCAACAATCCATTTCTTCTCTTTCTAAGGGTTAAACTACTATATATTTCAGCATATAAAATGAACTTTAGATAAGACGAGGTCAAAAAATCTAGCAAATTTTTATGAATTTCTCATACACCTGTAGTATAAGATGACTACCTATTGATTATATAAATATATATATATATATATATATATATATATATATATATATATATATATCCGATAATGTAATTTATGAATATGAGTACAATTGGATAAGAATCTGATGGAATGATAAGAGTATAAGACATTTGTTTATTTTTTTTTTACTTTAACTTTATCATGGTTTACCATATATTTCTGCTTATAAGGCGACGTTTGGATAAGACAAGGTGAAAAAATATAGCCCTTTTTCATTAATCTATCCCATACCTATAGTATAAGATGACTGCTTATTGATTAAATAAAGATGATGTTATTGGAAATGTTACTTACTGGATCCTTAGAAATTCAAAATAAACAAAATAACAAAACCGATTCTATATCATGTTTTTCCTACATACATCCACTAAAAGGGAAACCATTGTTTTAAGTTTCATCACGTGATCTCATGCAAATACAAATTCTTCTTCTTCCTCTTCTTTTTCTATATCTAAACAGCCTGGTGTACTAATGACCATTTACTTATACTTCATCAACAATCACAAAATACCGCTAGTAACAGTACGATAATGTACGATAATAGTACATTGCACTTTCAACATTTTTTTTATTCAGTCTGTTCCTAAGCCATTATTCAAAGTTTAGCGAAAGATAAAGTTTGCTCTGTATACAATCAAAACTCAATGTTTACATTTTTTCAGCTGAGCTTGCATGGATACAAGTTGATTTCAATTTATTATGAAGTTATGCCAGTAATAAAGGGACCAATTTTAAATGTGAATTAAGTTTAAGCCTCTAATGATTTTTTTCTTTTTTTTTTCAGATTTCATAACTCAAGTCTTTGGCAATTTCAACCATGGAAACATTAACAATCAAACAACGTGTTAAAGTTTCAAGAGTGCAATTGGAAAAATTGTTCGTAAATTCAAACAAACTGGGTCGATGGCAGATGTGAAAACACCATTGCGTGCTCGTTTACGCTGTTCAGCTGAAAACATTGCTGCAGTGCATGAGAATGTGGCCGAAAATCCAGACACCTCTATTCATCATCGCACACAGGAATTGAACCTCTTACATCATTTCCAACTGCACTCTAAGGTAGTTGATTATGTTGACCAAAAAAAACAAAACAAATCGTCAAGTGCACAAAATGCATTTCTGTTTGAACGTCCATTTCATAATAGGCTTCGATAACTTTAACACATTGTTTCATTATTAATTTTTCCATGGTTGATATTGGCAAAGACTCAAGTTGTTAAATCTGAAAGAAAGAGAAAAAAAATCATTAGACGCTTAAACTTAATTCACATTTAAAATCAGTCCAAGTTATTGGAACACCTTATTTGATGATGTGAATCTTTTCATGTACGTTATTGGTTATCGCGCCGACTCCGAGGTTAGTCTGCCAACGAACATCACTCAGAATTTAAGGCTTCTTTTTTAGAATCGTAGTATAGATGACCCCCAATTTTAAAGCA
>OZ038514.1:33458396-33483396 GCA_964036315.1 Acanthosepion esculentum
CTAAATGCATAGCAGGAGCACCAGACCAGAAATATGGCAGGAATATTCAATGCATGAACGAATAGTAGACTTATAAATTTCTAAGATAGATTCTGAAGAGAAAAATTGTCTAGCACGACACAGTGAATCAACTCTCCTAGTAGCAATGGAGTCTATATAATCTTTCCACTTCATGTCAGCAGAGATATACATATATCAAGAGAAAGAGAAAAAAAAGGTAAAAAAAAAACAAAACAATCAGGAATGAGTGTAAAGTTTTAAAAAAAATATGAGGTAAAGAACAAATAACAACATTATACAAAAATATATACAGACAGGTGCATGGCTACATGCGTGTAAACCAACATATGCATGTGTACACACACATACATACATACACTATAAAAAAAAAAAACTTACACCAATAAAAATGCATATAAAAAAGAAAAATCAAGAAGTATAAACACTCTGCTGATATCCCCTGACGAGTGGACGTAGTGATTCCCAGAGGGTCCATCTACGAAACTCTGGGGGTTGGGATGCGGAAGGTAACAAATAAATCAGCTAAATGACAAAGCTTTTAGTTGTATTAATTATATATATATATATATATATATATATTTCTAAAGAATTTATAGATTTATTTTTAATTGCCATTTTTATTACTACAAATGTCGCTATAGTGGATACTTTGTATGTGAAATAGACGACCCATTTTTATTTATTAAACCGTGTGCATTATGTCTATTGATCTGCGCATTCTAGAAATCTTAGTAAAGAGAATGCATTCCTCAGCCGTGATTAGATCTGTGTTCCCTTTGTAGGTGAAACCACCGTTTGATCCAGTGTGCTCTGCCACGAAGAACTTCACCGCAATCAAGGTTCAATTTTCCCTTTTTATTCACCCTTGTGGATACACGTGAATTGCATTTACCATCTTGTACATTTGAGAGTCTTAATAATGATAATATGCCCTACAGCAGGGCTTGAACCTGTGTCTCTCTCTGCAAAAGAGACTAGCATTTGATCTGGTGTGCTTTAGACCATCATCATTTGACCCTAGTTGGGATCATCAAGCCAATGTGAATGATCATTTTTTTAGCTGGATAGTATGTGCTACATGAGGGCTACATACAGTTTTTGAATAGGAGTTACTTTCTCCTAGACTGGTTACCACCCAAAGTTATACAACCTAGTCCATCATGCTATTTACCCATAGCTGGGGGTGGGAGAGAAGAAGAGGATTCATACCTTTCCCAAGGGTATTAGCACGTAAGTGAATGTGATGGATCTGACTGGAATTTGAACTTGGCTCCCCAATTTCTCAATCTGAGCCACTATCATTACTCCACCATGCTTCCTATACAGCTTTAGGCCATTCAGCCAAACAGAGCATCACAGCCCAGTAAGGTCCAATTACCCTATTAAGGAATGCACATCTTGTCTTTCAGATCTTCTCAAAAGACCATATCTACTTGAATGTCCATAGGTGCAACCTTTATTTTATTTTTATTCCCCAAACAAGGCGATAGAAGCCACTAAGACCCAAGAGGTTACTGAGAGTGAAAGAACCAGAAAGGACAATAAAAGAACAGGATTCAAGGAGACCGAAGAATGATGACTGACATTGCATTTAAATTTTTGAAGAACATAGTTGACAGGAAAGCAACAATCCACAAGAGAGATGTGAGGGAGAAGACAGTATTAGCATAGAACTGATGATGACACAGTGAATCAACTTTCCTAGTAGCAATGGAGTCTATATAATCTTTCCACTTCATGTCAGCAGATATATATATATATATCAAGAGAAAGAGAAAAAAAGGTAAAAAAAAAACAAAACAATGAGTGTAAAGTTAAAAAAAATACGAGCTAAAGAACAAATAACAACATTCTACATATATCCACAGTTGTAAAAGATTGCTACAAAATAATTCTACATATAATCTCCCTATTCTATCAGTAATGCTTGCATTAATTCAATATTTATTGACGTTAAAGCAGATGCTGTTGCAAAGATAGAAATAGAATTGGATCAGAAATTCTGGAACATTTAATTAGTGAATCATCAAAACCAGAAGAAAAACCATTAAGAGATCATTAAGTACAGTTTCCAAAATGGCTTCTTGATTGAAAACACAAAAGCAAAAGTGAGAAAAAGGAGTTAAACAAGAATAGAACGTAGCGTAATGGATTTGAAAGACTAAAACCTTTGTCATAATTTACAAATATTTCAATTTAATCGAGTTATTTTTTTTTTCCTCAGGTGAAATTTGAACTCGGCTCTCTGATTTCTCATTCAGAGCTGCAATCCATTACACCACTCACACATCCTCATTTTCCAAATAACTGCTACTTAAAGGAATCTCTAAAAACAGGCATCGATGCAAAGTCAAAAATTGAAATGAACTTATAACCTCCACTTTCTGGACTGTTCATTAGTCTCTGGTTCCATATGCAATAGATTGTAAACTAACATGACTTATAGAATGTTTCATCTGGAATCTAACTATAGTCAAATTTGTACATTTACCAAGCATTGTCTGATTGTTGATTGTTTTTGAGATGTTTTGTGAAACACTATAAATACCAAATATAATCATGTATAAGCATTAATGGCTACAGTCCCAATGATCCAATGGAAGACCTATCAAATTTCTGACTAGAAGATTTGCTAGATATTAACTTCCAAACGGTAGGGGGCATGTGTCTATTAGAGTTTTACTAAGCACGAGAGTAGCATAACTAACATTTTACTTAGACCATCAGCTATTAATATATAAGATTATTTTCAGATAAGCCAACAACTGGTTTGTTAAGCTTTTATTATTTTAAGAATTGGTTTGCACGAACTGGTAGGATGCTACCACTGTGTATAAGCATACTTCATGTAAAGTGCAACCCCTGAAATTTCTTTGAGAAAAACCTGATTTTTTCCCATAGGTTGTGTATAATGTAACGCCATCTTCTGAGCAATACTAGTAGCCCTACCATAGTCAAATATTACAGTACTGGGTGTCATCATTAACATATTTTACACCAAATGACTTCATCCACTATGGTGGTTTTGTAAGCATAGTTTAGATGTGGCACAAGGCCGAAAGTATGGGGCACCTGGTGAGAATCAAACTCAGTACTCAGTTGTAATTGATTTAGCAAGACAAGCTTGCTAACCATTACACCACGAAATGTCCAAAATGATTTTCTAAGCATAGCTTAGATGTTGCATAAGGCCAGAAGCATGAGACACCCAGTGAGGATTGAACTCACTATTCAGTTGTAATTGTTCTAGTGAGACAAGTTTGCTAACCATTACATGGCGCCGAAGTGTTTGAACCTCATGCCACTAGGTATGCCACTTAAAATCAACAAATACTTTATATAAATAAAGAATTAATAGATTTTCCTCTCATATTTGCATTCATCTTCATTGACGTCACTGCAGTATTGCCTTTCCAATGGCAACCCTTTTTGTCAGTAAATGTAAAGAATATAATAGATAAAAACAAATGTAAATAAATAAAATAAGGAACACAACTGAAACATATATATATATATATAGTCAAACCTAATGAGCCAGACAAACCTAACAAGGTTTCACTTAGGCAGTTCGTCAGCCAGCTGACCCTGACGATCTGCCTAAGTCAATCCTTGGTAGGTTTGTCTGGCTCATTAGGTTTGACTAGGTTTGCTCTACGTTTGAGTAGATCTCTTTAGTTAGTTGTTTACTAGTGTCGGGGTTTTTTCTTTGGGCCTTGAACCTGTATCTGTGCGATTATTTTCGACAGACTTTCATGTTCCTGGCTCTTTCTTTTTTAAAACCCTTTTTTTCCCTTTGAGATTGATTTAACTATTGGTAAATCAAGAATTTGAAGGTTTTTCAACATGAGTATAGTTACCTATAGTTATATATGTATGTATATATATATATATATATATATATATATATATATATATATATATATATATTTCAGACAAAAAGGGTGGCATTGGAAAAACAATACCTGAACGATGTAAACACATGAATGAAGATGAGTGCAAATTGGAGGAAGAAAAGGAAAATATTGTCAATTCTCCATTTATATAAGGTATTTATAGATTTTAAGCAGCACACATAATGAATGATGTCCAGCTATTCATGGAGCAACAGAAAGAAAGAAAGAAAGAATCTAGGCTACAGGAGGCAGGCTAAAGGAACTTACTTGTACCATTAAGATTACCCAAAGATACTGTGAGAATGTAAGCTTACCAGGTCACTGAAAATGTATGAATTTTAACCCCTCCAGAAAAAATTTACCTGTTTATAGTGCAACCAGTTACCAAAAATGAATGATTTTTAACCTCTTCAAAAATAATTACCTGTGTATAGTGTGACCCCCATAAAAACTTGTACCATACTCAAGTATATATGGTACCTTGGCGTATGGATCAGTCATAACAAATTTAGTAGAGGAGATAAGGAAATTGAATATAGAATAGGATGCACTTGGGGTAGTTTTGCCTAACACCACAAGTTGCTACATAACCAAAACATTAATCTGAAAACTGGGTTCATGTTCTTAAATAGCTGCATCAGATCAAAGCTTCCGTATAGGTGTCATGCATGGTGCCAAACGCATTCAGAAATATCTAAACCATCAGCTGCATAAAAGCGCTTTCTCAGATCAATGGTTAAAAATGGCTTTGAGTGAGTGAAGTTGGTAACTTCCTCAAACATTGTGGATTGGTGTTATAGAATCACAAACAAAGAACTGTACCAATTAACAGAAACCACATCACTTGAGGACTAAATAACAGCTAAAATGGATATCACATGTAAAATGTAAAGCACATGTAAAAAGGCTATCACATGTAAAATGTAAAGCACATGTAAAAAGGCTATCACATGTAAAATGTAAAGCACATGTAAAAAGGCTATCACATGTAAAATGTAAAGCACATGTAAAAAGGCTATCACATGTAACTCAAAAAGAAAATAATGACATGATTAAGATATTGATGTCCCACACTTGAAATTCTTTCTCTATGTGCCATTTCCCCTGAGGATGTAGGTGATCATAGCTCTCCACAACTTCCTGTCCCTTGCAGCTCTTAATAAACGTTGTGTTTCTGTTATTTCTCCTAAGCTCTGTTCTGCCATGTATTTATTCAAGCTCATTAAGTATATTATGCATTGTTTTCCTTTGTCCTTCTCACCCTCTATCTGCCTCATGAGTATCAGATTTTCCAAGCCCTCCTTCCTCATTATATGCTCAAAAACAACAACTGTCTCTTCCTGATGTTAAGTATAAGGGTCTTTTTTGCTTCCATTTTCTCAAAAAAACTTTATCAATGCTCACATGTTCGGTCGATGATATCCTAAGCATCCTTCTGTAGAACCACATTGCTTTAGAAGATTGTCCAGCACCCACTGCCATACAGGAGATGAATAAGTATGACTTTCATGTCAATATACTCCATAGTTTGCTATTATCCTGACCCTAAGCAATTGTAATATCGATGGAGAATAAAAGCAGTTTTTTTTCCCCTTCTTTATGTGCCGTGTCCCCTCAGAACATAGGCAATCATGGCTCTCCATAACTTCCTGTCCCTTGTAGCTCTTAATAAACTTTGTCTTTCTGTTAATTCTTCTAAGCCTTGTTCCACTATCCATTTATTCAAGCGCACTAAGTATGTTATGCATTGTTTTCCTCTGTTCAAACAAAAAGGTTAGGAAGGAAACTTCCATCAATACTGGAAAGAGCAATAACAGCTACTGGACTTTCAACCAACAGTAGTACAAGCTTCTCAGACAATTAATGCCAAATGTTTCCTTATAAGGAAACAATATTATCATTGCCATTACTCATAAAGGGATATTTATGCTTAACAGTAAATTATGGTTTGTGTTATTTGTTTTATTTTTGTGTAAAGCAGGTTCAACGGAAACTACTTAAATTTTGAGGTGTAGACTTGAAAATATGTTTTTGTTATGTTCTTCCATGTGTTGTATCTCTTCATGGCTCCCTCCAACCTGTTACCCCTCGTGTCCCTTAGACTAATACCCTGCCAACATTCCACTATCCTTTTACACAAGCTCATCAGGTAGGTGGCCTGATGACATCCCATATCTCTCTTGCCCTCGATATGCCCTGTGAAGGTTAAGTTTTCATACCCATCCTTATTATGCGTCGAAGAAATTTCAGCTATCTCTTTCTTTTTGTTGTCTTTAAGATTTTCTCACTGTCTATAAAATTCTCAATATCCTTCTGTAGAACCACATTTTTGTTGCCTCCAGTTTCCTCTTCCTCTGTGGTGAGATTTTCCTGCATTCACTGCCATACAAGAGGATTGATATCACATAGCAATCTAGAACTCTCTTCTTTTTTCTTCCTGTTTCTTTCAAAAGGTCTGATGTTAAAATGTGTATAACATCTGCATTTCTCAAGCAAGGTTTCATTCAATATCCAGACATAGCTGAGTTTACAGATAGTTTTTAATATAAACAATTTGGCAACTCTATAATTCAGAGTTATTTTAATTGGGAAGGGAGAAAGTGTTCCTTAGTTTACAAGAACAAAAACTGTCTTCAGTACAAAGAATTGTGCTTCTGAAACTTTCAGAAACAAAATTTTTACACGACAAATAAAAAAAGTGTTAGGAGTACAAACTTACTTCCCTCCTATAAAGGACAATAACTCAAAATAGAATTGAGTTATGTCCCTTGTCCACTAGTCGAATGGTGGCACTTCTAAATTCAACATGGTGACAAGCTGACACACACATGGAACTTATGGTTTAAATTCAAACAAATCCTTGCTGTTCTCAGGCAGTAAATGAATAAAAGTTATTTTATTGTGTGTTAAAATACACTTGTCTTTTATTTTTATTTGTTCATCCCAACAACCTGGGATATAATGAATTATGGTGTCACTGGCCAAAGGGAATTGCAAAAGTAAAAGCTCAGAAAAACAAAAAGTTAAAGTTAGTGGAAACCAACTGAGAAAAAACAAAAGTGGAAAGCTGAGTTGGAGTAAATGTCTAAACGAAACAAGAAAGAGAAAACAAAGACAAGAATTGTAGCAAAGATGAAAGAGATGAAAAGACTTTCTTTTTTTTTTTTTTGGTTTTAAATCTTTCTGCAAGTGGACAGTGAAAGCTCAATGTAATTATTTGCACTGTTTGAGTGATCATTTTCTTGCTGGCTTATCAAAGAATTGTCAAATGAAGTAGACTGGACAGTAGACCACTTCAGAAGAGTTAGTTATAAAACCTAGCAGACATGATATGAAGCAAATGTGTCCTATCAAACAATGTCTGCAAATCTTGAGAGACATGATGTTGGGAAAGGGGCAAGATCACATAGGATTCTCTTTGTTGTTTTCTTTGACCTGAAACAATTACGATTTCAGGAATAAACTGTCGCTTTGTGGAACAGACTCCCAGCAGGATGTTTCCCAATCACTACAATTTTGACCTCTTTAAATCTGGGGTTAACTGTTATCTTTACTGTATAACACCATGAACATCACTTCTTGCCTTTTCTTATGTTCATCCTCTACCTTAAGTGGTTCTTGGGCCTTGTATGGGGGGGGGGATACATTGGTTAAAAAAAAAAAAATCTAAAAAGATCACACTTGTTAATATAATGCAACTCAGCTTATTTTAAAAGCACTCCCTAAAAGTTTCAAGTAGTGAAATTTAGTATTGCTAGGGTTTCAAAAGTTGATCACTACCAAATCTGGCAAACCTGTTGACGGTATGCTTCCATTCATGCTTTCAGAATAATTTTGGCATCAGCAATTACATTCCTAAAAACTGCAACAGCAAATCTATGAAATACAAGCATTTCTTACACACTAATGCAGCAATGCTCTATCCTGAAGGACTCTTGGGTTTTGTATTGGCTTAAATATTAGTAAAAAAAAAAAAACATTGACAGAAAAAGAATTCCAACTCAAAGAATTCATTTCCCGAAAAAATAAATAAAAAACTATACGTTTATTTTTTAAATCTTCCCTCTCTCTGCAGCTACAATTGTTTTCTAAGAACAAAGTTCAATCTTAATAAACAGCTTCTTATTCTAAATTAGTTAAAACAATTACCTACATAATGTGCACTTACTTCCTCCTCCTATGTCCATACAACCTCATTTAGTAACCCTCTACTTGAGTGAAAATTTAGTAGAAAAAAGTCAATATTAATAAACAAAAACAAAACAGAGAGTGTTTTTTGCTTGCAAGTCAAAAGTTAACATGTCTTCAAATTAACAGTAGATACAGGTGGTTCTAGGGGGCCAGGTAGAGTAACGGATTGTGGCTCGGATCGAGGAATCAGGGAGCCGAGTTTGAATTCCGTTAGAGTTCACTTTTGTGCTAATACCCTTGGGAAGGGTATGAATCCAACACTTCTTCCCCCAGCTATGGGTAAATAACAGGACAGACTGGGTTCTATAGCCTTGGGTGGCAACTGGTCTAAGAGAGACGGAAAACTTTGAATTCAAAACTGCATGTAGCCCTGTAGCACATAATATGTAGCTAAGGAAAGGATCGTCCACATTGACTCGCTGATCCTGACTACAATCGACAGGTGGTTCTAAAGAATATGTCATGAACATAATTGATCCCCAATGAGTCTTGGTGGTTGTTCTTTATGCGTGGAGCAAAAATTACATTAATACTGTTGCAGTTTCAGTAGCAAGCAGGTTTTTATGAAGTGGACTTGAAATGTTTTTCTAGATTGGTTGCTAATGAAGGCAAGAGAGCCATACTATTTCAGTCATAACTAAGGGGAGAAAGTATGAATTATTGCCTTTTCCAAGGGCATTACTACAAAGTGAACATTAAACTGTCACTGCTGGGATTTGAACTCAACTTATAGTCTCTATTTTCTGTACCTTTAAAGGCCTCTGAAACCCTCCACCATGATCATTAGTTGTTTTTTTCTCCTGAAACAGATTGTTTATTTCCTACTATTTATTATGGTCTTGAGAATGCTTCTTTAGTGTCTGTCCCTCATTAGTTGATGACTATAGATTGTTTGATATGTTTCCTATGGCATATCAACCCTTTCCAGGTTATTTAAAGCCAGAAAATATATTTTAGATTATAAGAAATGGGAGGTGGGGGGGGAATAATGATTTAGTGATACAAGTTTTACTAATTAACCCATAGCTAGGGGGAGAAGAGGTGGATTCATACTTTTCCCAAGGATATTTTCACATAAGTGAATACAACAAACCCAACTGAAATTGGAACTCGACTCTCTGAGCCATTATTCATTCATTGCACCATCCGCACTTCCATGGTATTCCCAAACAGTCACCCAGCTAGGCACCGACCAGGCTCAGCATTACTTAACTTCAGTGATTGTACAGGAACCTGTGTTTCAATGCTGTATGGCCATAAGATGGATGACTATAGAATTATGCTATCCCTCCGCCTCTGTTTTAGGTTTCCTCTACATCTTTCTTCCAGGCAGGTTACTCTCGAGACCAGTGGTTCTCAACCGGGGTCTATATGGACTCAAGGGGTCCATGTAACATTACTGGGGGCCCACACAAGAAACAGAAGATTGGGGGTTCACTGTAATATTTTTGTAGTCCATAGAACAATTTCACTTTGGAGCGGTTGTCACAAATGAGATTTGGAACTTTTACAGTAATCTACGCCATATTAAAATACTAAAATTTGAAAAAACAACTCTAAAACTAGCAGAAAATGTGATCAAGCAATGTAAATTGGCACCCCTTTTACTCTGCCGGATGTTTTGATTGTAAAAGTTGAATAAAAACAAGGAAGGATATATAAAAGAAGGATTTTGTATATATAAAGGAAAATTATATAAATATTATAATTTATTATATAAATGAATTTAATATATTAATAATAAATAATATAATTTTAAATATTAATAAAATAATATATTAATATTGATGTAATGGTATAACCTGTCACCCCCATGAGTGTCTACACTATAGGTAGTAACTACCTCGAAGTATCTGTAAGTCAATGGACTACAGGGTCTAGCTGCGATCTTTTCCAGCTATTCAGTCGAACTCTCTGCCTTCGGGCAGAGAGGAACCCGGATGAGGCTTCGCCGAAGGGCAGAGTCTCGTTCAGGGAGGTAGACTGACCCTGAACCCGTTTTTATGGGTTCAAATAGGGAATATTTTTGGCCAAGCCTACAGGGTCGGAAAACTCACGTTAAACCCAGCCTTGTGCCACATGCAACCCTCGTGGGGGGGTAGCTAGATATCCTAGCTGGAATCTGTTGAGTACGACTCAGACTTGCGCAAGAACTACTAACCTTCCAATAGCAGCACTCCCTACTGGATTGACTGTTACCTTATTTCTTATTGTACTGGTTATTACAATAAACCTTACTTATTTATCCACCATGTTTGTCAAGTATATATTCCTATCAGTATGGAATATAACAGACATAAATTAATCAATATAAAATATTAAAAAAATAAAATATTAATAATAAAATTAATTTAATATATAAATTGTATAAGGATTATATATAAAGGAAGCATATACATTTTCTATTTCAATAATACAATTCCTAAACTTATCTATTAGTAAAAAATAAAATAAGCTTTTTTTTTCATCGAATCGTTATGGAGGTTCACCAAAAAGAAATAAGAGTAAAAGTGGTCTGGGGATAAAAAATGGTTGAGAACCATTACTCTAGACAGAATTTAGCGAGCCCACCATTGCTTTTTTAGTGTCTCCGAATAGCTTCCAGTATTTGCTAAGAGTGATATGGGAAAATGTTATATAAATTTTTATAGATCAGAGTAATTTTAGGAAAATCTATGACAAAGCTGAAATTTCTTTTGGTGGGTGTGTGTGTGTGTGTGTGTGATGCATTTATTATAAATAAATTCATCATTCTAAAGCAGCATTTCTCAACCTTTTTACCTTTGCATAACCCTTAAAGTAAATTACATGTCTCAAGGAACACCTGCGCTCAAACAAAATTATATACCATATCTTTCTCATTCTATTTTTCATCAAAGAAGAAGAAGAATTCTTTGTCAAATTTTTTGGTAATGCTAAATAAAATTCATACTGTTTGTTTATAATACTTCATCAGGGAGTTTTCATTCACACAAAAAATTCTAAACTCAAACGTAAAAAATAAACATAAGTAACCAATATCATATACATAAAATATAAATGTAAATATATACATATATAATATAAATGTAAACAAAACAAAAACAGATAATTGCTGCATTAATTTTCTATTTTTTTGTCATTTACTGGCAAATGTTGAAAAGATATAAGGTAAACCAAGAATTAAATGAAATGTCAAAAGTGCATTAGCTCATCTCAACAGGGAACCCCGGTTGAGAAACGCTGGTCTAAAGTAATGTTTACATTGAAGTGATTACACATGCACATGAAGGAGAGGGGATGCTGAAATTTTAAATTAAAATTCTTTCTTTTTTTTTTCTTTTTTTAAATATGTGTTTGGGTCTAGCTGATTTCATGTAGTTTCTTAAAAACATAAGACATCAGAAAGAGATAGTTGAAGTTTCTAGAGCACATAATGAGGAAAGAGGGCTTAGAAAATTTGATGCTCACAGGATATATTAAAGGTAAGAGGGACAGAGGAAAACAGTACATAACCTACCTAATGAGCTTGTGTAAATGGATGGCAGAACAGGGACTAGGAGAGATAACAAAAAGACAAAATTTACTAAGAGCTACAAAAGACAGGAAATTGTGGAGAGCTATGATCACCAACATTATGAAGAGGCATGGCACATGTAAGAACTACAGATAATAACATATGTTCAAAACTGATAATGAAATTTGTATTATAAAACATAAAGAGAATTTGAAGGATTTACGAAAATATTTACAGGACTTAAAATAAATACAAATAGAAAAGCTTTGTTTTCTCCTCTTTGCTACTTAGATCTTATGCATTTAAGTGTAGTACTAGATTGGCAGATAGGTCTCATCATTTTACAGTTGAAATTGCTAGATCTAACCATAAGTTCTATGCTAACAGTTTCTTTTATCACTCTTCTCACTTGTGAAACTCACTTCTGGCTTTTTACTTTCCAGTCAACTTTGATTTTTAAAAATTTAAAGGCAATGTCAATTGTCATCTTTGGTCTCCTTGAATCCTTTATTATCCTCTCTCCTCAATAATGTTTTTTTTTTTTTCTTTCTCAGGCTCGTTCACTTTCTGATATTAACCCTTTTCTGCCTTCCATCAACATGGCTGATGCTAACTTCCAGGAGAGTGAATCCTTGCATCTTCCCAGATTAATATTTTTCACTGACATGAAGTGGAAAGATTATATTGAATCAATTGCTAGGTCTGCTGCTACGAAAGTGGGTTCACTGTGTCATACTAGAGAATTTTTCTTGCCAGAATCTATCTTACACAAAAGTCTACCATTTCCCCAATGCAATGGATATTGCTATCACATCTGGTCTGGTGCTCCTGCTATATATTTAAAGATTCTAGATTAAATACAAAGAAGAATCTGCAATGTTATCAATCCTGACCTGGCACGTTGGCTTCAGTTACTTTCTCACTGCCATAATATAGCTTACCCGTGCCTTTTCTATAAATATTTTCATGCTAATCGTTCTAACGAGTTTTCCTCTTTGGTACCTAGACTTTATGAATTTAAGCACAGTACTAGATTGGCAGAAAGGTCTCATCATTTTACCATTGAAATGGCTAGATGTAACCCTAAATTCTATGCTAACAGTTTTTACTCTTCCAGTTTCTTGCTTCCAGTCAACTTTGATCTTCAAAAATTTAAAGGCAATGGAAATCATTATTTTTTATCTTCTTAATTTCTATTCTTTTATTGTCCTCTCTCTCCTTAATAAGGTTTTCTATTTCTCATGTTCTTTCACACTTAGTAACCTCTTGTGTCTTAGTGATTTTATTGCCTTGCTTGGGGTGAAATGATTTTGAAAAAAGTTAGTGTTTTTCTTTTGAATACTGCCAGTTCAATTCTTTGTCAGGTAACAAAAAAATTAGTGCAGCTTTCAGTGTTCTAAATTTTCAAATAGCAACAGTCCATAAGTAATATGAAACCTGCATACATCATATACTACCAGATAACCTTCAGAAGAGTATACCAACAATAGTAATGAGTAGAATCAACATGGCAGACCAAAAGGTGGTTGTGAGAATTTGCTTACTGTATGAATTTAAAATTGCATCAAAAGCAGCTACTTTTGATGCAATGTTAAATTGGAATTAAAATGAAACTAAACTGGAATTTCCAAGTGGGTGGTACTGCCCACCTGGGTGTGTCATAATGACCCAGGTGACTCATGAGGAAAAAAGAGACAGTGCAGGAGGGGCAATTAGAAAAAAAGAGAGTGAATAAGGAGTAGTGAGTTGGCATTAGAACCAAGTAATAATTTTTTCTTTTATAAAGTCTATATAATAGTTAATTACGCTTAAGAAACATGTATGTTTTACCAAGAATAAAATTAACATATAATACACAGTTTCATTTTGTTTTCTGAAGTTAAAAAAACATTTGTATGCATCATGCTGACATTTGCTGAACAAGACAGACAACATACCAGCCAGATCAGAAAACTGACGTCTACAGGGGTCAATACTTTAAGTTTGTAGATGTAGAGATATAAGGAAGGATATTCATCTGGTGCTATCTTATCTAATAGCTTCTAAGAAAAGCTAAAACACATGTGTTTACAGTGTTATATCAGTGATCTTTTTAAATTTTCATATACCTAATATCAAGAAAAAGGTGTGTGTCTTCTTATCAGGGATGCACTAGGGAAGTGACCTAGGTGCCAAGTGGGTGGTACCTAGAAAAAGTTTTGGAAACATTACTGTTGACTATATATAGTGCGGAATTAGTGGTAATACTGATTAAAAGTTGTCCAGGAGGTTTCCTATTTGAAACGAGCCACACAAAGTGGTACTGTAGATAGGTTGTTCAATTTTTATGAATTGAGGATATGCATTGAATTTTATCGATTTCAAACATGTCGAGTGCCTCTGTGATAAAGATAATGGGAAAAAATATCTTGCTCGGATTATGATGGCCTTACATTATATGTGATAAAAGCTCATTATTTGGGTAGTTCATAATTTCAGCCCTGGTTCAACAAATTGAAACTATACATCTATACCTGAACCGAATTGGAAACAGATACACTTCAGGGAAATAGAGATGGTAGGGATTCTGTGACTAAAAAAAAACAGAAAGAAAACCGCACAAACTTTTTGCTTACCTAATAGAATATTGAACTGGCAGTATCATCTAAAAAGACAAAGGGAAAATGTAATGACAAAATAAAAAAAAATTTCATTGCTGGACTTCAGTTCATCAGAATTTCTTTCTTTTAAGATTTACTTCTTTATAAACTTCATCCAAACGGCTTTGTATACAAGACTGATTTTGTTATTAAATACTAACGTTATGTATAGGCTAGTTTATTCGTAGAATCAAATTATGATGGTAATTTTAAAGTAATTTCGCAATTGCATTGGAGGTATATAATAATAAAAAAAAATTTCTTGAATTTTCTTGTTTATGTTGCAGAATTTAAACTAAACAAATACCATTCTATTCAGCATTGAATCATTTGGGAGGTTTTTTTTTATTTACCAAATAATTCACCTGTACCATCAGAAAATGGCAGCAATATTTAAGGAATTTTGCAATTGCATTATATTTCAATCAAAAACATTTTTGGCAATTTCTTGTTTATATTCAGTTCTTCATTAATATTAAACTAAACAAATAACATTCTATTTATTATGGAAATTTATTTACACTATACACTACATTAATCGGACTATTGTCCTCATCTTTGTCGCCATATTTATTACAACGTTTCGGCCGTTGTACTCTCCAGCCTTCTTCAGGTGGTTGGGATGTCGAACTGAACTCTTTATTTCACTCACTAGGTTAGACTGTCCTAGTTCCTCGTGCCATGTTTAATGGGTGTCAGTTATCAGGTATCTCCTGTTAATTCCCCTCTGCAAGTTCTCCACTGCCTTAACCGGGTATTGAGGACACATGGCACAGTGGATAAAGGCGTTGGTTAGATCCAGTGACAGGACCCAAAGAATGTGAGTTCAATATCTGGTTAAGGCAGTGGATAACTTGGAGAGGGGAATTAACAGGAGATAACTGGTAACTGACATCAATTAAACATGACACGTAGAGCTAGAACAGTCTACCCCAGTGAGCGAAATAAAGGGTTCAGTTCGACATTCCAACCACCTGAAGAAGGTCGGAGCATACAACGGCCGAAACGTTGTAATAAATATGATGACAAAGATGAGGACAATAGCCCAATTAATGTAAATAGTGAACATAATACCTCATCGCAGAAATAAAGACAGATACGGAAATTTATTTCCCAATGCACTGTGAAAAAAAGAATGACAGCAATTTTTGTCTGAATTTGTGGGATTTATCATTATTTACACTATTTATATTTGGACAATTGTCCTCATCTTTATTGTTCTTATCACAACATTCCAGCCACTGTTCAATAATTGATCAGTACTAAAAAAAATAAGAACGAGATGAGATATCCTCAGACATGAGCAGTGGGATGAGAACAGTCTGCACCATAGATTAAATAAAGGGTTAAGTTTGGAATTCTCTGAAGGTTACTCAGATTAATATACGCTTTGATGAAGGCCAAAGAGCACAACAGCCAAAATGTTGTGAAAAAAAAAAACAACAAAAATGAGGATAATAGTCTGAATGTAAATTTTAATTGTAATTTTAAAATTGCATTGTATTTATAAAATATCAAAATCTTTTCTTGTATTTTCTTGTTTATGTTCAAGAAATACTTTGTGAATATTAAACTAAACAAATAAGTGTATTCATGTTTGAATAATTATGTAATGTTTATTTATCACATTTAACATAGCAAAAAATTCTATTTCTACTATGCCACCAGAAGAGATGTGTAAATTACAATCCTTATATAGTAGATTATTCTAGTGATATATATGTGTGTGTGTGTGTGTGTGTGTGTGTGTTCATATGAACAAAAACAAAAGGCAAACTTTTCTTTACCAACACGTTTTTTCACTGATGCACTTTATCAAGGTAAATGCAAAGATTTTATTTTTCAACAAGCATTTATAAACAGATGTAAAAATATCATTAGGCTTTCAAAATTTTTAAATTTAAGAATACTCAAAAATATTCTTCAGGCTAACTGTGAAAGTCAAGATAAACTATGGCAGAAGGTAAGTTTTCTTATATTTATTTATTTATTTTTTTTATATTAATGTCATTATTATTTATTATTTTATTTTGATAAATTATTTATGTATTTATTTATTGATAAATTCCATCAGAGGACAAAATGCATTGATAAAGAATTTTTTTCCTTTTAGCTTTATTCATAGTCTTTTTACACATATATTTTATTTATATCTCAATTTTTATACACATATACACACACACACACACATAGTATGAACATAGAAATCAATACAACGATCATTGGTTGAGTGATCAATATTGATCACTAATCACCTATAAATATAGCAAATTTAAAACTGTGTTTTTGTGTGTGTGTGTGTGTGTGAGCAAGAGAGAGAAAAAGAAAGCTTAGAAATTGCAACACCCTGAAGAACAATGCTGATTTTGTACTGTGTAGAGCATGTGCATCTTAGAGGGAAATAGATATTTTGATAAGATTTTTTAAGTTTTCAACCATCTTGTATTATAGTAACACTCATAACGGTGCACCACTTATGTCTGAACTGTCGATGGTGACAGATGTTTCAGTAAATTTCATTGTGATGAAAGAGACCAGTGCAATTTGATCCCATGTCCAAAACATGCACATTTGCTCTTTCTGTTGAATTAAAGAAAGGTTGGACAACAGGGGTCAAATGAACACTCCTACATCTGTAGACCTGGTTCTGGATGGCCACATAATACAGATACTTACCAAGATTGACACATTGTAAATTACAGCAGTGGGAAACCATGTGATGTCCACAGCACAGATCAGGACAAACATGACCTCAGGCGTGTCAATATGGATAGTTGGGGATTGTTTAATTATAACAGGACAACAAGCATACATGTCACCTACACTGCAACAGTGTCATACACATCTTCAGTAGCATCAGAAGCAGGTTATCTTGTGGAGGTTGAATGGGGACCGGTCTTGTTTAATGATAATAACAGGTTCTATCTTCATGCAAGTGATTGTTGTTTACATACATTATCATCCAGAGTGTATTCACCCACAACACATAAACTCAACTCATTGCACCTCCCAAACTATGATGCTAGCATCATAGTTTGGGAGGTGCAATGAGTCACTACACCTGCTTGTTTTTGGTGTTACTGAACAAATTCATATGGTGAGTTACTAAGCATAGCTTAGATGTGGCACAAGGCCGAAAGTATGGAGCACACAGTGATTGAACTCACTATTCAGTTAACCATTACACCACATTGATAATGCTCTGAACAGATCCATATATATATCCAGAACATTGTTCAATCTATTTTGCTGACATGTCTGCAAGAGGAACCCCTAAAATAAACTGCATATAAAAAACCATCCCTTTCTATTTATTACTATTAAACATAGTATGACACAAGGCCACTAGTAGGGAGTGAACACTTTGCAGTCATAATAATGAGCAATCCTTGCTTGTTAATGACTACTCCATTTTGAGATAAACTATTAATCTGATCTCAGCTTAGCACAATACCACGAGTGCCAATTACCCAGTGAGGATCAAACTCAATAATGATGGCCTGTGAGATTTGCTTGGTAATCATTACTTTATCATAAGGCAGCTTATTTATCAAGTCTGGCACAAGGTGACTAATATCAGTCACCCATTGAATTACTACATTAGTAATAATCAAAAAAAGCTTAATTGCTAAGCATTGTGAGGCAGCCTAGTTATTTATCTTTGTCTGGCACAAGGCCACACATGTGGAGCACTCAGTGATAATTGATCTCGCTAGTTATAATGGTATGCAGGATGAGCTAGATAACTACAACTCCATCACAGGTACAGTAAACAGCTAGGCTTACTTGATCTGGCACAAGGTTGCAAGTATGGAGCACCCAATGAGACAGAGGCATAATGGTCAATCAATGATCTGCCAGATGAGACTACAAACTACTATTGCATAATAAAGTTTGACCAACATGAGGCGACAAGTTTACGGTACCCGGTGAGGATTAGTAGTAGTGGTAGTAAAAACCTTCAAGATTTCTAATCTCACGCTTAACATGAGATAATTCCTATAAAAATACTAAAAGTTTTCAGGTTCATTATATACAGTGCTCATTTTGGGGGAAAGGAAGGATTTACCAGACCAACATTAATGCAAATATTCTTCTAGAATGATTTTGTAGTTTCTCAAAATTCTGTCAGCCAAAAGTGAAAAATAAAATTAGCAACATACAAGGCTGCATGCTGGAAAGGTCAGTAAGGAAATTATTCAGAAAACAGACAAGAAAACCTTTTTTCAGCATGTGAAAGCAAATATTAATGAGTGTAGCTTCAAGCAAAAAGGGTTAGACAAAAATTACATTATTTAATTTCTGTATAATACAAACACGGCAGATGGGAAAATGTTCGGTACTATGCCATACAGTTGAAATGTAGTTCACTATTGGGGATAATTCTTCTTTCAAGACTCATCTTTATTTATTTTGTTTTTAAAAATGCTTCAAATATGCAACAATCGCAACCACAATTGTTTTTCTAAGTTGTGCACATAAATGTTTTACAACCAACATATAAAAAAATTAGTTAACTAATCTAATAATTAATCATTTTTATTATTAACTAGCACAGTAGCCACCAAAAATGATAAGATTATTTGCATACAACCCATCTAAGATCAGAATATTTATACACTCTGCTTAGGATCAAAGTGTCACTTCTGGGCTCTTCAGCTCAGTTCAAAGTGTCACTTCTGGGCTCTTCAGCTCAGTTCAAAGTGTCACTTCTGGGCTCTTCAGCTCAGTTCAAAGTGTCACTTCTGGGCTCTTCAGCTCAGTTCAAAGTGTCACTTCTGGGCTCTTCAGCTCAGTTCAAAGTGGCACTTCTGGGCTCTTCAGCTCAGTTCAAAGTGGCACTTCTTGGCTCTTCAGCTCAGATCAAAGTGTCACTTCTTGGCCCTTTGGCTCAGATCAAAATGCTACTTTGCAGTCCTCTGCCTAAGATCAGTTGCAGTATCTGTGCATTCTACTTGACATTAATGTAGTATCTGTACAATCTAATTTAAATGTTTAAGTTAATATTACCATGCTGTTCATGGTTATATAGCAGAGCACACTAGACTTTCTTGACTTGGTTGGCAACCAGCTATGAGAAGAATAACTCTGAATTCAAAACCACCCAGCTACCAGAAGCTGTACAAAGATGGTTAGGCATGAGTTGCAGATATTGTATCTGTAAAACAAAAACACAATAGATTTTAACAACAAGGGGTGATCCCACTGGAGAGGAAATATCCAGAATGCTGTTGATACCAATGGGCATTGGACCTAAGTGAACTTGATGATGATGTTCAAGCAGCTGACCGCTGGCATAATGGATATGTCAGTTGTCTTCTTAATGCTAGGTCAAATATTCAAATCAGGGCAGGATTCATTTGTTAATTTTTTTTTTATATATCTGTTTTAGATTCGGACAAATACTGTATTCATACATCAACTAATTTTCTCCTGCTTCTGTCTGTACAGCATGAATACAGCCATGTTTAGTGAACAGTTTTCATATCATAAAGTTTATAAAGACCTGCTTCAAATTCTGTTAATACCTTCATCAATAGTCACATGACTTAGTATGGTTGTAGTGCCACTACACAACTGAGCACCTGAACTATCTGAGTTGAAAGCTGGAGAGATATTCATTCATGTATTGCATGTCTTGGGCAAGTAGATCAGGCAGAGCCCATCCGTCTCCAACTCAAAAGCTCACCTTGGTCACGGACATTGGCCATTGATTCCAACAGAGAAACCCTCCACCCTGGCCACTGACTTCAGTCTTGGAAGTCCTCTGCCCAGTAAGGCTATATCATCATCATGCTAGCTGCATACATAGATATCAATCCAGTCTACCCCCCTCCACATTGATTGTACTAGATGCTTGTTGACCCTACAGGAAGGTCCATCTACTCTTTGATAGGTCTTGTGGATGACTAGAAATCCTGCTGGATTTCTAGTCATCCACCTTGCGAGAAAAGCCTGGAAGAGAAGCCAGTTTAGTCACTGATTAAACTATCGTGTGACTGGTGACAAAACTGAATTGATGACTTGCAATTAAATGGCACAAATGCTCTTGGAAAAGGCACAACTGCCTCCTCTCCTCCTCCAGCTATGGATTAAAATATAGAGCAGACTGAACTCTCTAGCCTTGGGAAGAAAGCAGTTTAAGGAAAACTCTGAATTCCAAACTGTGGAGAAGGCAATGGGAAACCACTCCACTATATTTCTGATGAATGCGTGGCAATTCACAGATAATAAAGAAAAGGAATCTGTGGAGAGCCATGATTGCTTACATCATGAAGAGAGAAAGACAGCTCTGAATCGAAAACCATGGAGAAGGCAACGGGAAGCCACTCCACTATATTTCCAAAGAATACTATTCACAGATAATTAAGAAAAGGAATCTACAGAAAAAAAAACAACTAAAAACTAAAATGAATATTGTCACTCTTACAATAACAAATTACAAATATGGAGGTCTTGCTGATCCTCTGGAGAAAATTGTAAGTACAAGGCCAATGTTTTAAAGCAGTCAATCTGTATTCTCACCTGATGTATTGCTTTTCAAAAGTGGGTTTTTCAGAAATTGTCTGGTTCCCTTGGATTTTTTCTAAAGATATTAGCAAGTACTTTTTGCTTTACTTTTCTTAAAGTGTTGTGTTTAGAATGATGGATCCTAAGTTACAATTAAACTTCAGCATCAGGTCATATGTAACCAGAAACCAGAGGTTGCAAACATATTTTATAATGTAGAAAAATGCTAGCAATATATAATCACGGTTAAATAACATTCAGAACAGGAAGAACTAAATACCTTTAGATTTTATGCAATTTTTCCTCTTTCAATATGATTATTAAAATAATATTTTATTTAAAAATATTTCTTTTTCTTGGTTTAGGAATGGCTACTCTATAAAAAAATAAAACAAATGTGCTTTTGCATTAGACCAGCATTTCTCAAGCTTTTTTTTCAATAGTTTTCATGTCTCTGGGGACCCCTGCATAAAAATTATTATATACCATTATTAATATCTATCTCTTTTCTATTTTATTATAATAACCAAGGATTTTAGTATAGGCTATAAAGAAATCGAAAATAGAATAGACCAGCATTTCTCAAGCTTTTTACCCTTGTTGAACCCTTGAAATAGTTTTCATGTCTCTGGGGACCCCTGCATAAAAATTATTATATACCATTATTAATATCTATTTCCTTTATTTTTAAGTAGTGAATGTGGTAAACATAATATGTGGACATTGTGCATGCATCCAGTACTCAAGTGAGTTATTCAATGATACATGAATCCGCCATGTACAGGTCCTGTCCACTAACCAGTGAAGGCAGCTTGACACTGATGCCATATAGACATTGCTAAATACATTCCCTATGATTATTATAATAATATAAGAGGTTAAAGCTTTTAATATAATAACCAATTTTCCAAAAATATGCCGTATGTGCATAGTAAAATTACGAATATAAAATTAAACAGAGATTACTGAAAAATGCATTAGGGTATTTTTCAGTGTTTATCATGGAAACTCTAAGGTTATGAGGAATGCTACTTGAGAAACATTGTATTAGACATTAAGAATTCTTTGTCCAATCAATCACAAGGTGAGATTGAAAAGAAACAGTTCCCATTTGATGCTCGGCAATCCAAAGAGTTTCTGTGCACAGATACCAATTAATATTTTTATGGGTATTTACAAAGGATGTGCAGGTAGCATAATGTTTAGTCAGAATGGAAAAATAGAATTGGTGAACCAAGTTCAAGTTCCTGCTCATTCTGTTGTGTTTACTTTCATTGAAATGTCTTTGGAAAAAAGTCCATCTCTTCTCCTTACAACTCTAGGCTAAATAGCAAGAGGGATTGAACTCTCTTGTTTTGGATAGCGTCCAGTCTAGAAGGACTCTGAATACCAAACTATGGTGATAGGAACAGAAAAGCACTCTTTCTCCAAGAAGTCATGAAAATTCATAGAGAATTCTGTGAAGAGCCAAGATTACCTATGTCCTGAAGGGATATGGTATTAAAAAAATTACTAAGCTTGTTTTAGTTTGGCACAAGGCCTCAGTAGAGGAGTACCTAATAAAGATCAAATACACTACAGCAGATTGATTTGTTTTTACAGCTTGTTAACCCTATTTTGGATTGTAGGAGGTTGCTTGTTCCAAAGCAGTCCCCCAACCAGACTCAACACGACAGAAGAAATGGATTGCAAAGCTGGCTTGTTAGCTTCTAATAACAAGGTAGCCAAGTTCAATTTAGTCTGGCTCAAGGTAACATCAATGGAGCACCCAGTGGAAATCTAATTCACTATATAAGTAATAGTCTGTAAGAGTAACTTAGTAACTATGAATTAAGTTTGCTTTGCACAGGGACAAAAATGTGTGAATTCTTCCTAAATATATATAGATATTCCTATGTTAATAATGGCTTGCTCAGTGAGGCTGCTAGCCATTGTGCTACAGCAATATATGCAATTAATTGGCTGGAAAATATGTAAAAACAGAGCCGAAATTTGTAGGTTGAAATAGAAGCCAAATCCTCAAAAATTAAATGTAATTTTAATAAAAGTCATCTCTTGTTAGTAGGAATAATATTGGTAGTCATGAAAGAGAGAAGCAGGTAAATATATTGGGTGAACTATGATTGACCTTAAGAGCCAAGAGTAATTTTGCAAAGATTTTTGACTCCACAAAGCAGTGTTGTTTTCCTTAAGTTGTGCACATAAATGTTTTACAAAAACATACAAAAAAATTAGTTAACTAATCTAATAATTAATCATTTTTATTATTAACTAGCACAGTAGCTGCCAAAAATGACAAGATTATTTGCATACACTCCATCTAAGATCAGAATATTTATGCACTCTGCTTAGCATCAAAGTGTCATTTCTTGACCCTTCAGCTCAGATCAAAATGTCATTTCTTGACCCTTCAGCTCAGATCAAAGTGTCACTTCTTGACCCTTCAGCTCAGATCAAAATGCCACTTCTTGGCCTTTCAGCTCAGATCAAAATGTCATTTCTTGACCCTTCAGCTTAGATCAAAATGCTACTTTGCAGTCCTCTGCCTAAGATCAGTTGTAGTATCTGTGCATTCTACTTGGCATTAATGTAGTCAGAAAAAAGTTCTTTGGTGTAAAAATTTTAGCCAATAGTGACTGATCTTGTGCCAATGCAAACACTTGACAGTCAAGTTAAAAGTAAAAGGAGGGTGGGAAAAAAGAAAGAAAGAAAGAAAAAGCAATAAAAAAAAGTCAATAAGATGGTTGTTTTTGTTACTTACTAAGTCCATCTAAATTGCCACTTTGCAACCAGGGCAAGAGGAGAGGAGTTCCATTACCATCTTGTGTCCCTTGGTACCAACAATCCATTTGAGGGGTGCACAATGCAGTGTGCCCATACAACTCAGCAGGGATTGACAGCTCTCTCTTTTCTGTGTTACTGGAGCAAATTGGTAGCCCCACTGCTGCTGTCTGGTGATAGGGAGATGAAACTCATTAGAAGACTGAGAAGAGTAGGTAAGAGTACTAGTAATAGTAGTGGTAGTAGTAGTAGTAATGGTAGTAATAGTAGTAGTAGTAATGGTGGTGGTGATAGTAGTAGAATAGTATGCTAGTAATTGTACTAGTTAGAGATGATAACGATGGTTGTGCTGGTGGTAGATGATAACATCTCAGATAATTTTTTAATTGTTTTAGAACTGTTATTTTTTTGTGTGTATGTGTGCCTTTGTCTGAAATCTTTTGTCAGCATTCCGTAAACATTACAGGAAACAACAAATGAAAAAAAAAAAAAAAACTATCAAAGTACTTAGACGTTTTTTTTCTTCTTTTTTTTCTTCTTTTGGGAAAGGGAAGGTTTCTTTCTTGTTTTTTCTTTTTTTGCTTTTTTTTTTTCATTAACACTTAAAAAAAAAAAAAAAAAAAAAAATTAACTTTTTTTTTCTTTTCCATTGTTGGTGACCAAAAATCTGGAGTAACCTGCCTTCCTTTTTTTTCTTTTTTTCTTTTTTAATTTTTTTCAAGTATTTTTTTTTCTATTAGTTCACCTGTCGGTCTATTTTTTTTCCTGGAATTAATATCCATTTCTCAGCACCGTTGTATCTTAGAAAGTGTGAGTATACATATATATATATATATATATATATATATATATATATATATATATACTGTTTATCTCACTAGTTATCATTAGGCTGCAGTTGTATGTATAAAGTTCTCTGACAGATGGCTATTCATGCATGTCGGTCAGTCGGTCCGGTCAGTAGGTAGGTTGGTTGGTGTTTCTTCCATATTGGTAGTTGTTGTAGTTGTGGTAGTAGTAGTAGTAGTAGTCCCTGACTGTCTCCATCTTGTGGTATCTCTGTGCATTCTCTGTGCGTATGTGGCCAGTTGGTGCACATCTTAGCGTTACCTACTGCTTCAGCTCATGCACCCCTGCTGTAGATGCTGTAAACGTACCAGGTAGCCACTGCAACATGAAGAGGGGAGCACGTTCAGTCCAAGTCCAGTTACCGATGGAGGACACAAGGTACTAGTAGTAGTAGTAGTAGTAGTAGTAGTAGTTACTGAGCCCAAAAAGCTCAGAAAGTTATACTTTTGTTTACTTGTTTGTAGATTTTATAACGACATAGCAGATAATAGTAATAATTTTATTCTATAATAGAACAGGGGTATTTAACTAGTAGGGGTATTGAAATAACTAGGAAATAAATTATAATAGAAGAAATAAGAGTATTTGCTGAATGTTATTTAAATAATTTGCATTTATTA
>OZ038514.1:33490896-33510896 GCA_964036315.1 Acanthosepion esculentum
ATTTTCCGTGTGTGCATGTATGTTTTATCATACACATACACACACGCACATATATTTATATATATATATATATATATATTTATATATATATTATAATTTTTTTTTTTTTTTGTTAAATATATGTCCTGACACAAAAAATTACTGTTTTGGAACTTAAATCTCAAAAATTAACTTTAATATTTAAATTTAAAATTAGTAGTCCGGATTCTGAAAAATAA
Organism: Acanthosepion esculentum; assembly: GCA_964036315.1. Taxonomy (NCBI): domain Eukaryota; kingdom Metazoa; phylum Mollusca; class Cephalopoda; order Sepiida; family Sepiidae; genus Acanthosepion; species Acanthosepion esculentum. Next base: position 33,491,115 of record OZ038514.1, read on the forward strand.
AAATTTATTAAATCAAAGAAAAGAAATAGCAATTTTCTGTAGACATTGTCTTATATACTCCTTAAAAAATAATTAATTATATAATAAATAATAAAATATAATATAAAATATAAAAAATAATTCACATATTTATATGTATTATTTGATAACAAATTAAATAATTTATAAATGCATAATTAAATTTTAATTTTACAATACCATAGACTATTAGTAAAATAAATATAGTGTTTTAGATTTATATAAATAAATAATATAAAAAAATATGACCTAATCATCTTTGTATACCCCTTTAAAAATCTCAATGTAGTTTTAAAAAAGGAAATAAAAAAATAAAAATGGCAAATATATTGTAACGTAAACCTTAGTTAGGCTAAAATAAGCCAGACATTAATAACTGGACAACTTAAAATAATGTCAGTGTAGCCAGACAGAAATATTAAACTCCTACCCAGCTTTAACTGACTTTAAATTTTGCCACACATAGATATAATCACTTCCTTGATTTGAAGAGTAGCCAACAACCCCTTAATAAATAAATGGAAATTCTCTTAACAACACAAACTTAACTTATAAATAGTGTAAATCAATTTTTTTGTAAGTTATTCTTAACATCGCTTGAGAATGAAACTGGACTATTTTAAATTTTAAAGTTAAATTTTGGGATTTAAGTTCCAGTTTTGAAACATAGTAATTTCTGTGTTGCAATGGAGACATATTTTTTAAAAATTAATTATATTATTATGCTCTACTTTGTATCGAGCACTGTTTTTTTAAAAATAAAAAAAATTAATACTAAAGAACTCTGGATTATAAATCTGACTGTTTTTTTCTATTATTTGAATATATACTCACATATCATGCGACTTTTGAAGTCCTATTTTTGAAGCTAATTTTAAGGGAGTCGCCTTATACACAAGATATAAAATTAATGATTGTACTGATGGTCCTGGATACACCGTTGACCAAACTATATATCCATTTACACTGTAGTCAGAAAGTGCAGCTGTATTTAAAATAAACATGATTTCGATAAAACTGACGTTTTACTTAACTGCATGAGATAATAATGCATGTAATATTCACATATTAGTATCTTTTCCATTGTTATGTTTATAAGATGTTTAGCTCGTTCAGTTGTTTATGGGTGTAGCTTTACTAACGATACTTTTATCATACTCTCTTACTTTTTTAACTTATTTAACTAGAAGATTGTATAAAGAGATAGAGATAAAGAATTTGTGGGGTTGCACGATACGTGTATTCATACGGGGTGTGTGTGTGTGTGTGTATACCTATAAATATAGCATACCGTAAAACTATATTTTTATCATATATATATATATATATATATAATAATAATAATAATAATAATAAAGAAGAAGTTAACAGTCAATGTTGAATTAAACCAGGAAATAGTAGTATTAAGAAAGTGCTCAATATACATAAAAAGATAAAAATTTAACATGTAGAGCTTTTAAGTAAAGAAAATTACAAAATCAGCCAATTCTGCTACCTTGGTTTCAACCTTTTGGTATCTTCAGGCCATTTCGTTCAATTGATTTCCTAATGGTTTATTTTTTAAAAATAAAAATTTATGAACACTATATTAAAAAAAAGCAAAAAAACAAGGTAGTGGAATCAATTTTACATATTTATATATCTATATCTAAATATATATATATATATATATATATATATATAATTATATATATGTAGTATTATATAAAAGGTATATTATCATATTTTAAATGGGAATAGAATGAATACAGAAAATTTAACATAGACATTCCCACCTACCCTTGTTTAGTATTCACAAATCTTTCATTTGAAAAACTTTGCATGAATTAAAATGCTATATCTAAAGAAATGACACAGTTTCTTCCATAAAGTTACCAGCTTTATATTTTAACAACCTCGAAAGCAAAACAACATAAATCACTAATCACAAAATAGACAAAATGGAACAAATGATAAAAAGAAAAATGGAGATAGGTCAGAGCCATGGACTGCATATAAAAACAGGTTTACAGATAAATACTCTCTGAGAATATCAGAAAAATAAACTGAAAAAAGAAAAATATGAAATTAAAAAAAAAAAAGAAACTGGCTTCAGTAGGGTCAAAATGAATTGGTTTCTGGGCAGAACATTTATTTTGTCCATATAGTAGCTTTCCCTGCATATATTCAAATAAAATAACAGTATTTTAATGTTTGTTATAACATTCTATTCACATAGCTATAGTAAGTGTCCAGGATAAATCGCAACAGTGACTTGGGAAGATAGAGCAAACATGATGTACCTGATTCCTGTTAAGTCATCTCCTAAACAGTAGAACAGGATCAGTAGGCATGCTCTGACACCTGCAGCAATATACAGGGTACTTTTTGCATTTAACCAACCTGTGAATGTGAATAGCTCCCATAGTTTAGAAAATTCTTGAGCCATATTTTGTAGGAGGTCATATAAATACAGAGACTCCTCACATCTTATACAGATACCTAATTTCTGGAGATCTGTCTCCCACACAGTATCTCCTCATTGTACTAACAGGGTAGGATCAGTGGGGGGTGCCTAGTTCCTGGGGATCTGTTTCCCAAAACAATATCTCTGCATTGTACTAACAGGGTGTGACCATTGGGGGATGTCTACTTCCTGGGGATCTGTTTCTCAAGGGATGTATATCCTCATTGTACTAACATGATAGGATCAGTGGGGGATGTCGTGTTCCTGGGGATCTGTTTCCAAAAGCAGTATCTCCTCATTCCATTAACAAAGTAGGATCAGTGGTCATTCCCTGAAGCTGAAAGCTATACGCTGTAGAATTTGGAAAATTTTGGCCTCTAACCCACCTAGAAATATATCAAGGTTTTCCCCTGGTTAAAAAAACTGCTGTTCCATTTTTCATCTTTATTAGAAGACAAATGAGACAGCAAGTAATGGTGAATTACATAAATCTTTCTTAAGGAAATATTAAGACAAATCACAAATAAAGATGAAACTCAAGTGAGTACAAATGGTGAAAGAGGAACATTTACAAGAAAGACTAAACAGAAACAAAGAAAAAATTATTTAAATATATATTACTTTAAATATTATTATACGGGATACTTATATTTGAAATAGACACACCATTTTTATTTTTAATTTAATCAATGTGTCTTGACAAGAAATCTTAACCTTTATCACACTACATGTGAAAATTATCGCCGTAGAATTCTCTCCCTTTGCAACACTAGGCACATTCGGTTGCCTTGAGACGTTTGCTATAAACACTTGTCAACTGTTATTTCCGGTATTTTAAGCTGGAAATTGCCTACTACTGCATTGGAACAAGGTTAAACTTCCATTTTCCAATGCCATTTTGAATTCTTCTACAAGAGGTGTAAATTCGATTAAACCCACATTAATGTTTTCATAATTTTTTTGTAACAAAATTGGTTGCGTCCATATCCAGCAAAGCCTTTATTCAGGAATTTTTCTTTGATTAGGACTTCAATGATGAATATGAAGGCTTTACTTGAAGTGGTTGAAGTGTACAAAAATTAAAATCTATATGCACAATACAAAGAAAGTTATAATTTTAAAACAGTAGGTGTTTGTGTTTTTGCACCATAAAAAAATGGAGTAGCAGGGGGAACAATTCTAGAAAGAAATTAGTGTGGTAAAAGCTAATAAAGAAAATGTGCTCTCTGACATATATATATATATATATATATATATATATATATATATATATATATATATATATATTCATGAAATACATTTGTTTGATGTGGCACACATCATCAATGATGATTTTAGCCAGTATCATTAGATGTTTTGGGTCTTGCAACATCATACCCCTTCTCCACAGTGACCCAGTAGATACTGATCAGATATAGATTGTATGCTAGACATCAACTACAACTGTTCTCATAGAACACTGTGGCTCCTCTGGCCGTTATAGTCCAAACACAGACAACTTCCGATTCACTAGTTTCTTTGCTCAACCACAAAATAAAGAAGCAAATCCAATAAACTTTTTCTTAGGAAATATGGCAACACTCTCGACTTAAGTTGGTAAGTAACAATCTTTCATTTCACTCACTGAATATATATATATATATATATATATATATATAGATATAGATAGATAGATAGATGGGATAATGATATATAAATTTTATATATCAAGAACAGTTTTTGAAAGAAAAGATTTATGACAAATTAGAAAATTTTCAATTTGTCATACATACATATATATATATATATATATATATATATATATATATATATATATATATTTAGAAAAATAGTATGACAAATTGCAAAAAAGTGTTTGCGGTGTGTTTCATCGATTAGGATTTCAGTGGACTGGGCTTTGTTGATATTGCCACGTCTGCATATTGCCGCATCTGCACGTGCACGAAACGCGAGAGTGAAAATATAGTCTTTCAAAAATTTTGAAGCTACTAACGTCTCGTTTCATGTGCATGTGTGAACATGGCAACATCAATGAGGCCAAGTCCGATGAAATCCTAACAAATGAAACGTGTTACAAGAATTTTTTTCCAATTTGTCATACTATTTTTCTAAATACCGTTTGTTGATATATAAAATTATACAAAATTATATATTGTTATATCACACACACATATATATATGTTTAAATATGTCCACTTAAAAAAAAAAGGAAAAATTCCCCGCAAACAACTTAAATAGAGCACACACCATTGTGATTGGCTATTGGTCAACCTCCAATCAAATGCGTGATAACGCGGTATATTTATAGAAGTCAGTGTCTGCAAGCATTTTTTAGAGGGCGTATCAGAGTCCGATCAGCTCTGAGGGGGTCGACTTGGTGAGGTCAGTATGATGTTTGAAAGACCCGAAACTGCCCAATGATCCAAATCAGAACATCACTGATGACGCCCTCTAGCGCTAAAGAGCGTATATTCAAAGCTGTATATATATATATATATATATATATATATATAAATAAATAAATGGTGCTAAGTTTATATAGTCACAATAAATGTTATTTTTAGTGTATACCCATATTTGAGTAGATGTTCCATTTATTTATTAAACAGTATATTCATTTATTTTTATCTACCATCCTGAGTGTTCAAGAAATCTTATTGAAAAAGTGCATAATTTTCTTTAATAAGTTTTATTGAATAATCAGTCTGGTAGATGAAAATAAATATACTGTTTAATAAATAAACGGAGCGTCTATTCAAATATGGGTAGCTACTAAAAATAACGTTGAAAGTGATCAAATCTGTCGGATTAATAAATTAAAAAACCCATTACTTCATTCGAAATAGTCATAATGTATACCAGATTTGATTTGTATTTTTTATGGTTTATCAACCCTTCATGAGTTATTTAAAGCTGAACCATATTTTGGATTGTAAGAATAGTTCTTTGCGAGTGAATTTTGGATTAACAATTTTTGAGAATAACAATGATTTTTTTTTTTTTTTTTAGATACAAGTCGTACTATTTAACTAATTCATGCCTTTCCCAAGAGTATTTACATTTAGGTAAATATAATGAACATGAATGGAATTTGAACTTGGGTCTCTGGTTTCGTATTCTGAGATGCTATCTATTACATAAGAAAAGAAGGGAGGGAAAGAGAATGAGATGAGGAGAAAGGACAATAAAAGAACAGAATTAAAGACAGAAGATGGCAGTTGGTGTTGCATTTAATTTTTTGAAGATTATAGATGTCAGGGAAGCAAGAAATCAGAAGGGAGTTCCACAAGTAAGAAGTGTGAGAAAAGAAACTATTATAATAGAACATACAGTTGCATCAAGCTAGTTTAACAGTAAAATTATGAGACCTAATAGCCAATTAGTATCATGCTTAAATTCGTGCGGTTGAGGTACCAAGGATGAAAGCTCATTAGAACAACTGCTATGAAAATATTTGTAGAACAGACAGAGAGAAGTCATGTCTCAGTGGTGGGGAAGTGACTCAGGCTGAGATGCCAGGTCAGGATTGATTACATTAGATCCGCTTTGAATTTTGTCAAGAATCTCAAGATATATAGTAGAAGCATTAGACAAGATATGGAAGCAATATTCAATGCAAGAATAAATGGTAGATTTATAAATCTGCAAGATGGATTCTAATGAGAAAAACATGTAGACATATCGACAGATTCAATATAATCGCTCCATTTCATGCCAGTGGAAAAAGGGAGATCAAGAAGATATAAAATGTTGCTCTACTGGAGTTTAGCATCAACCATGCTGATGTCAGACAGTAAAGATCTGTTTCAAGAGCCAAGAGTTCACTAAATTGCTAGGCTTTTTGAATTTATATCTAGGGATGTTCATCAATGGTCACTTTGTCAAGCAAAGTAAACCACAGTGTGAGCACTGGTAAAAATGTTTGCTGAAGACATTAGGTTTATAATACCCAGAAATTCATAAACAAATGTCCTCACATAGCACAGTGGATAAAGGCGTTAGTTAGATCCAGTGACAGGACCCAAAGAGTGTGAGTTCAATACCTGGTTAAGACAGTGGAGAACTTTCAGAGGGGAATTAACAGGAGATAACTGATAACTGACATCCATTAGCATTGACATGCATTAAACATGGAATGTAGAACTAGAACAGTCTACTCCAGTGAGCAAAATAACCACCTGAAGAAGGCCGGAGCATACAACGGCCAAAACGTTGTGATAAACATGGCGACAAAGATGAGGACAATAGTTTGAATAATGTAAAGAGTGTGTGAATATTTCAATTTTTTTTTTTTTGTAAAATTTTCTTTTTGCTTCAGATGCACTTAACAAAGACTGAAAAATGAAATTGAGGATATCATTGGCTGTAACGTTCACAGCAGCAGCTATACAAAAAAAAAAAAATGGTTTCATATCTCAAAAAATATTTGGAATGTTAAATATTCTTCTCAGTCACAGACGAGTTTTTTTTCTGTTGAGAAGTCGTTCACATTTAGAAATATAATAATGCCGACCAAATATCATTGTATCTTAAAATAATCTTAATAGATTTTCTTTTGAGGTTTGTTCCTGGGTATAACAATAAACTGCATCCTGCAGCAAAGAGATTGGAGGTTTTGAGGAGCTACCTTTTAATTGCTGTTCTTCCCTGATCCACCCTAACCCAGAGTGGTAGCACCTGTTAGGGTCCCAGCTATAGTCAAATAGTGAACCACCAAACAAAAACAAAGCACTATGAAAGTATATAAATACATTTTTAGAGTAAAAATACCAGCAATACATTTTTATATAGTAAAATGACCATCAATACATTTTTAAAGCAAAATGACCAACAATACTTATTTATAGTAAAATGACCAACAATGCATTTTATAGTAAAATAACTAACAATACATTTTACCTGGAATTGAAGGCATACAATTGTGTTCAAAATATTTGGATTTTGGCATAAAATGACACATAGAAGTTGAAATGCCACTAAATAAAATCAACCAAAATGAAAGAACTCTTTCTTGACATTAATGCATATTAAAGAAATCAAACCATATTCCAAAATATAACTTCGACAAAACTACAATATAAAATGCATATCACCACCTCTAATAATTATGTCCATACAAACGTGTATGCACAAAAGCTGAGTAACATCTACCATGTATTAAAATTGTGAAGGCAGAATAACATATACCATTTTTATAACTTCAAAGCTACCAATAAAATTAAATTTAGGCATTGAATGACCTATAAGCTGTTGATATGGTATTAAACAAACAGATCAATCAGACTTTTAAGGTTAAACATCAGAATTAAAATCAAGTTTAAGTAAAATCTGAGTCAAATGATTTTTTATCAAAATTCTTAAAACTTTGAAAATGAAAAACACCTGAAACATCTCTCAGACCTGAGCTGTTCTCAAAGATTCTAGATCAGCAAATTTCCAATCTCATTTCAGCTAAAAAGCTTTAAAAATAAATACACAAGTTAAGAATTAGGTTGGCATTTTAAAAAATTCACAAGTAAAATACTTTCTTGAAAGAGAAAAGAAATAGATTGAAACACTATATATATATATATATATATATATATATATATATATATAGAGAGAGAGAGATTATATATATATATATATCACACTGCCAGTTACCATGCAGTGTTGATGCTGATGTCCACATTTGTTTTATATCTACAAATGGTCTACCCCTAATATTGAGCATGCTTCGTAAGAAAATTAAAACACATTTCAAACACACCTATTTATCTATCTATCTATATATATATATGTGTGTGTGTGTGTGTGTGTAGGTAGGTACCTTACTGATTTTTCAGCACCCTTGGTTCGACAATCAAGCAAGATTATCCATTTTGGCAGAACAGCAAAGATCATGTAATAATAAGTTTATGATGCACTGAGAGAAACAAAAGGGTGGAAGTTGTAGAGAGCCATGATCACCCATGTTCTGAAAGGGCTAGATGCATAAAGGCAAAGAACACATAATACACCTTGGACCCTCTAATTATTCGCATTTAATACTTTTAATACTATTTCTTATATTAAATTCCTTGATAAATATCTCAATGCGCATACCAACATTTACCAAATGGAGCATATTAACTGATTGATTGAGTTGTGTTTTTTATGGTTTATCCATCCTTTGCAACTTATTTAAAGCCAGAAAATATTTTTAGATTGTAAGAATGTTTTTTTTGGGGGGGTGGGGAGATAATGGTTTTAGTGATACATGTCTTACTAATTAACCAATAACTGGGGAAATAGGTGGGGAGGGGTGGGGGTTATTCTAATCAGAATTTGATAAACAAACAAGAAATTATAATATGGATATAAATTGAGGGATTAATTCTGAATCACAATCAATATATAAACTGGTCCCTCACTTTGTGGCCACAGTAGTTTCTATATACAGTGTAACCCGGATATAAGAGAGATTTTATCTGGTCCCAAATTAGAGCCTGTGTTAATAAAACAAAATAGACCAAACCCGGATATAAGAGCAACCCGGATATAAGAGACTTCTTCTCCGGTCCCGACAACTCTCTTATATCCGGGTTACACTGTATTCATATTTGAGAAACTCATATCATATTGCACATTATTATAGGTCTTTGCTGGTTTGCAAATAGTACCAAGTGCTACCACTTGCATCAATACGATTGATCCGTTTTCTATGGTTTATCAACACTTTGCAGGTTATTTAAAGCCAGAAAATATTTTTAGATTGTAAGATTTTTTTTTTTTAGATAGGATTTAATGATACAAATCTTTACTAATTAATCCATGGAAAGAGAAGAGGTGGACTCGTAGCTAATCAGAACTTAATAGACAAACAAGAAATTATAACGTGGATATAAAGTGGGGGATCAATTCTAAATTACAATGAATATATAAATCGATCCCTCATTTTGTGATCACTATAGTTTATCTACATTTATATTCCAGAAAATCTAAATAAATCTAAAACATGTCTGTGTAGCTGTATTTGATTAATTCATTGATTCATTTTGCACAGCTTATCAACCCTTTGAAGATTATTTAAAGCCAGAATATATTTTTAGATTGTAAGAAATTTTGGTGGTGGTGGTGGGGGTATAATAACAGTTTAGCGATACAAGTCTGGGATGAGGAATTATTATTTACATTATTTACAATTAGACTAATATCCTCATCTTTGTTGCTATTATCACCTGACCACCTTCTCTCTGAATTTCTGGAATGATGTGTTATCATTATTTCTATGGGGGATTATTGTCCTCATCTTTGTGGTTGTCAACAACAATTATGAGGACAATAGTCCACATGCAAATAGGACCATCATTTCCAATTTTGAACCGTTAATCATTGGGCAAATCCACACTCATAGTTCATATATATACATGTCACAAATTTACTGTATTAGCAATTTTGGCAGCCCAGCAAAAGTCACATCATATAATACACTTAGAGCAGCAAAAAACAAGAAGCTGTGGAGAGCTATGATTGCCCTAGTTTTGAAAGGACACAGAATATAAAACAAAGATACACTTCTGACCTACTAATTGCTTATATCTAATACCTTCAAATGCCTTAAGATTGTTAAAAACTTGAAATAAAACAAATATTTCTCAAATTCCTTAATAAATATCTCAACAGACTTCTTACAAGAAATGATCAAATCTAACAGACTTCATGAAATATGAACGATACTTAGACTCTTGCCCTGGAAGATTGGGACAACAAAATGTCCCTTCACGGGCATCCAGCTAAGTTCAGTAAGTATCAAAAGAAAAACAGCTCAAATGCTATCTTAATTTATCTCAATTTTCAAATTCCAAATTAACATGCTTAAATATCCAATTCAGGTACAAAAACAGCTACATTCATTTTTTTTTCTAGATCCTTTTTTTAAGAATTGTGAAAATCAAATAAGATTTTGATCCTTTGTAGCAAGGAAATAAGATTTTGAATAAAGATCCAGTTTCTGTTTATGTGTTTCTTACTAACAGCAAAAATAGCACATCATAGCAAAATTTTTGTTAGCAAAATACTCTAATCTGAAAAATAAATAGATTTCCCGATAAATTTTTAATTCAATAACCGCGTTTATTCTAACATAGAAAATCTGTATTAAAAAAAAAAGATTCAAATTTTTAAAGGGAGATAATTCCATGAATATAAACTAATTATGAAGAGATTCTTATTTATTTAGAAGTAATTTATTATGTTATAATGTATCAGTTTTTCTGTTTGTTATTATAAATCAGCAAAAAGTGGCACATCATAGTGAGATTTTTCATAGCACAACACTATTAAAACACATTAACGTGGAGAATAAAACAATGTTGAGTTAAATTTGCAACTTAATATTGTAGGGGTGTCCACATTCAGGCATATCCTGATCGATCAATTCTTCAAGGGAGATAACTCCAGTAATATTAAATATTATTTAGAGAGTAGCTTCCCTTATTTATTTTCAAATAATTTTAATAGAAATTCCATAAATACTAATTGATTTCATATAAAATTTAATAGTTGCTGAAGGCTGTCTTTAAACAAGTTTTAATAAGTCATGAATTAGTTTATATGGGTGTAAAATTAACACAGCAGGAATTATTTGGATTTTGTGCAATTTTGTTTTTGTGAGGAAATCTATGTAGTATAATCAGGGCCTAATTTTGGCATTAAGAGGCCCCTGGGATAAGGGAATTTAGGGGCCGGTACATGTTCACTACCTCTGAGTCTATATATATAAAAAAAAAAAAAATTTAGATGGGGCTTTTTTGGTGAAACATTTTTAATGATTTTGGAACTCATTCAATTTATTTCATTAGCAACTTCATGCTATTTTTATTTGAACTTTACATGCTTCAAGGGGCCCCATTGAACTTCAAAGATCTACTCCAACTAGAAGGGCCCAAATACTCTAGATTGTTTCAAATTAGTTCAAAGGAGCCCCCATTAAATCTGAAAATAAACAAATCTCCCCTGTTCTTATCTCATTTTTTTTAGTTTTATTGGGGCCCCAAGACAGAGGACCCTTGGGAGCACTTCTAGTATCGGGCCCCTGGGATGCAGCCCATATGTAAATCCACCATTGGGTATAATATGTAATTAATTAAATATTTATTAAAACAACATTAAATGTCAAAAATAGCAGCGTATTGCTTTAAGATATTTTCCTATATGGATCCTTAAATATATTTTTTCCTAATTCTTATATTAATATGTAGTATTTACACTATTTACATTGTTTGGACTATTGTCCTCATCTTTATTGTCATATTCTCAACGTTTCGGTCATTGTATGCTTTGGTCTTCTTCAGGTGATATATCCACTGGAGACGCATGGCCCAGTGGATAAAAGCGTTGGTTGAAGCAATCCAACAAGTGACTTGACCCAAAGAGTTGTGAGTTCAATACCTGGCCACAGCAGAGGTGAACAAAAACTTGGAGAGTTGAGTTACTAAATGGAGATAACTGAAACTGAGATATCCAAAAAAGGCATGGCATGTGGAACTAGAACAGTGAATGAGAACTCTAGTGAATGAAATAAAGGGTTTGGTTTGAAATTCCAGTGTATATCACCTGAAGAAGGCCAGAGCATACAATGACCTAAACATTCTGAATATGACAACAAAGAAGAGGACAATAGTCCAAACAATGTAAATAACGTAAATAGTTACAATACCACATCTCAGAAATATAGACAGATAATATGTTGTATTTCTGGAAAAATCAGTTTATGACTTAAAATCAATAGAAAATCGATCCCCTACTTTATGTTCATTAGAATTTTATATTAATTCTAGTTTACCATGGGGTCATATGACAGCATATTTTGTTAAGACATTATTATTTAAAGGCTAGAAATGTAAGTCTGTATTTAGATATATAAGCAAATCACCAGTGCAAGGGCGATAACTCTCAGCAAAAAAGTTACAAACATTACAGCTAAAAAAATAAGTGTTTTTATTGTCTGTAACTTTTTGAAGAAAGAGTTGTCTTTTTTGTATTGGCAATTCATTTATATATTTATTAAATAATATATTAATTAAATAAGAGAAAAAAAGATTTGAGTTTTCAAAAACATTAGTTTTCTTCTAAACAAATCTTTGCCTTCATAGAAATTATTAAGCAAAGAAAGAAAATGGCCGACCTGAAGAGGAAATTAATTTCAGAAATAGTCATTGAACCCTTACCTCCCAGAATTAATACATATCAATATTATAATTGGTAAATGTCTATCTAAAGACTCACATAGGAAAATCTAATAATAGTAAGGCTTAATAAAATAGGTCACCATTTATTGTAGTAGGAGTAAACAGTTTTAATGAGATTCTACAGGGCGTAAAGTAGGGGATTGGTGTTTGTTATTAAGTTATAAACTTATCCCTCATAATTATTCAGTCAGTCAGTTAAGTGCCATACATGATACATGTGTGGGCAATCATGTATCTTTCTATGCATAACTGGCTATTTTTTTTCCTGCAGTAGGTTGCCATTTCTTTCTGTGGTAAACTTGCTGCCAACCAAGGTTAAAGAACCCAATCTGTCCTTCTATTCAACCCATAGCTGTGGGGAGAAGAGATGGATTCATACCTTTCCCAAAGGTCTTAGCATGTAAGTGAATGTAACAAACTCAACTGGAATTCAAACTCAGTTCTCCAAGTTCGCAATCCGAGCTGATATCCACAACACACATCCATATTATAATTGGAAAATGTCTATCTAAAGACCTGCATGTAAAAATCTAATAATAGTAAGGACTTAGCAAAATAAGTCACCATTTTTTGTAGTAGTACTAAACAGTTTTAATGAGATTCTCAGTTATGTGCCATGCATCATACATGCTTAGCCGATCATGTATCTTTCAATACATGACTGACGAGGCAGATTTTTTCCTGCAGTAGACCAGTTGCCATTTCTTTCTGCAGTAGACCAGTTGCCATCCAAGGCTATAGAATCCAGTCTATCCTGTTATTTACCCATAACTGGGGAGAGAAGATGAGGATTCATATCCTTCCCAAGAGTATTAGCACGTAAGATTCAACTAGAATTTGAAGTCGGCTCTCCGATTCCTCAATCCAAGTTACTATCCATTACTCCACCGTACTGGACAAAGTAGGGGATTGATTTTCTGTTATTATCAAGATATAAACTGAACCCCCATAATTATTATAATTGGAAGAAAATATTTCATGACATACTCACATATGGAAACCTAACAATAGAAATGACTTAAAATTTGGCATCATTTCTTTACGTCATGGATAAATTAGAATTAATATGATTCTGTTGGACATGAAGTGGGGGATTTGTTTTCTGTTGTTATTAAGTAATAAACTGATCCCTGAAGTGGTTTCGATTGAGGATTTAGAGAACTGGGTCAAATTCCACTTAAGTTCATTGCATTCACTTACATGTTAATGTCCTTGGGAAAGGTATGAATCCATCGCTTTCCCCTCCTGCTGTGGGTAAATAGCAGGACAGACTTGGTCCTATAGTCTTGGTTGGCAACCTGTCCAGGAGAATGGAAACTCTGAATTCAAACTACCTTCAACTTCTTAGTGAAGGGACAGGGTAACCTCGTGATCACTGGTGTAAAAGGAAATGGCAAGCGATTACGCTATTCTGCCTTGAATGTCACCATGAACAACAATTGTGAGACGGAGAGAACTGCAGAAATGCACTAAATGAATAAATGAAGGATATATTATAAATGAAATGTATATACGAAAACCTTCTGATAATAGTAAGGACTTGGCAGAATTGATAAACTCATCTATAAATAACAATGTAGATACTGATGACACTTGCGTATTGAGATTAATAGCCGCACAATAAAAGTAGATTTCAACAATTGTAATTTTTAAATCTTTTGTATTACATGATTAAATGTTCTGACATTGGTCAGGAAAAGAATGACTCCACAAAATAGCCATGTGCAAAAATAATAATAATAATAATAATAATAATGATGATGATGATAGATCAAATATGCTTAAAATGTCACATGTGAAAAACTTCCTTATAATAGTAGACTAAACAAAAAAAAATATGACTTCTTTTTAGATGGGATAGATGAATTCATATTAATATAAGATTCTAGTGGACGTAAAGTGAGCGATCAGTTTTCTATTGTCATAAACTGATCCCCACATTGAATTAATACATAATAAATGATGACATGACTAGTATTAATGTGATTCTACTGGACATAAAAGGGGATCAGTTTTCTATTGCTATTAAGTAATAAATTGATTGATTCATTCAGTGTATATGTATGTATGTATGTATATATATATAAATAAATAAATATAATTTGAAAAATATATTTAAAGACATACATTAAAAAAACTCCCATAATTGTCTTGAATGTCACCATGAAATCTGACCAAAATAGCAAACATTAAAATTATATTCAATCCTTTCTTGGTTGTGCCAATTGATTTTTCTTAATACCAATAAAAGTGCAATATTATTAAATTGGTCATAAAAGAAGTTAATTTTAAATTGGTCATAAATGTAGTTAATATTAAATTGATAATAAAAATAGTTAATATTAAGGGGGTTATAAAAGTAGTTCATTCTAAATTGGCCATAATTGATATTTAATTGGTCATAAAAATAATTAATATTAAACTGGTCATAAAATTAGTTAATATCTTAGTTTTTATCTACTTAAAATGAAAATAATTTGACAAAGATGATAACTATGATTCTTTTCTAAATGGTGAAGAAATATGAATGGGTTGAGATACTGTTCATAACTTATGACAAAAATTATTATCATCCCAAATGATCTTTTCGTGCTACCATAAAATCTTAACTGATCCATTCTTCAGCCTTCCTCAAGTGTAAAAGTATCATTCCAAAATTTGTTCAAGTCTATTGAGCTCATTACATGTCACGCTCACTCATTGTTATCACATTTTGGCTGATTCCTTCTACAGCCCTTTTTAGGTCAATGAAAACAACTATAATTAAAAAAGAGTTATAATAATTCCAAGAGAGTGAACCTGTCCTGTGCATTGCTAACAATGTTATCACATTTTGACTGATCTGTGGAATCCTTATAAAATCCACAGAGAAAAAAGTAGAAAGTATCCATTTTTAACCATTTTTTAAAAACATTTTTAACAAAAATGTGGAGAACAAGAAAACATCTCCAAAACAAGATAACAAATAGACTGACTAGCTCACTTCATTTCAAGTGACAACCCACATATGTTATATCATTCTCAGCAACCCACATAACATTGTTTATTGTAATTTATATACAGGAATGCACTCAAGTATCATCCTTATGGGGCAAATGCTAAAAATTTATTAAATTGGGAAAAAAAAAAAGGAAAATGAAATCTGCAAGATTTACAGCTCTATTGTTCACCTAACAAGCAGACATTTTAATTCAAGTTTCAGATGAAAACAGAAATGTCATAAAATGAGTGAAGAAAATGTCTCCTTTACCAAAGAGATTGCTTTAAAAGCACTGAAGAATTAGGACCAATTCTTTGATGTGTTGCCTTTCATGCAATTGCATTATTAACACAAAGACAGTTTCTGCTCTGAGAAGAGCCTCAGAGAGGTTTCTGTCTCGTTGAAAGTTTTGGCTTTCATCCACCTTTATGGAATATTAATGAAAACTTAAAAGCTTGTTTTCAACAGGATTGCTGTCTCATCCAGACTATATTCCATAACCCACATTGGCACTTAAATGTTTATCAAATAATTTAGATATTAAACAATGACCTCCTCCCCCCCAAAAAAAGAAATGTTTTAATTAATGCTCTTTGTCTGTAATTAACTTAAAGAATGTAAGATCCAAACATTTGCAGATGATGTAATCTAACATTACACTTTCACTTGCATATTTATCAAGCAATTAAAACACATGAATAAATCTAATTTTGAATACACAGTTAAATTACATTAACATTTCAAGATTTAAACATAGGCACAGATAACATGAGGTGTATATATGATGTCCACACAACCAATGAAAACAAACACAGAATTTAAAAATTGATATATACATAAACACCAATGTCATAAGACTATACAACCAATGAAAACAAAACATAAAATTGAAACATTATTCCACTTTCAAAAATTTCAGATGAATCTAAATATTAACTAAATAAATGTTAAATATTTTCCTACTTTCTGTCTATATTTCTGGGATGAGGAAATGTTCAGACTTCAGACTAATTTTTGGTTGCTTTGCCCTTGAGCCTTCTTCAGGTAACTGTTGATCTGAGTAACCTTAATGGAATAACTTAGCAGTACTACAAAAGAACAAGATAGCCCTAGACATCGACGGTGGGAAAAATCTACACCTGTAGGTTAAATAAAAGATTTGGTTTAAGATTTCTCTGAACGTTAGCCAGATCGACAGATAACTGAAGAAGGCATAATAGCCAAAATGTAGTAATAATAACAAATAACAATACAAACACTAACCTAATGTAAATAATTTTCATACTTGTTCCTTATTTAATTCTAATTTAAACATTTTTCTGAATGTCTGGGATGAGGAGTTATCATTATTTACACTATTTACATTCGGACTATTGTCCTCATCTTTGTTGTTCTTATCACTGAATTTCTGGGATGAGGCGTTACCATTATTTACACTATTTACATTTGGACTATTTTCCTCATCTTTCTTGTTGTTATTACTGAATTTCTGGGATGAGGCGTTATCATTATTTACACTATTTACATTTGGACTATTTTCCTCATCTTTCTTGTTGTTATTACTGAATTTCTGGGATGAGGCGTTATCATTATTTACACTATTTACATTCGGATTATTGTCCTCATCTTTGTTATTATAATCACATTTTGACCATGTACCCTCCAGCCTTCCTCAGGTAAGTATCAATCTAGGTAAATTACATAAATTCTGAACTAAACCCTTTGCTTAATCTATGGGGGTAGACCATTCTCGTTCCAATGTTCATGTCTTAGGGATATCGTCTAGTTCTTATGATGATCATGAGCAGTGGAGACAATACCCCTAGACATGGGCTGTGGAATGAGAACAGTCTACCCCCACCTATAGATTAAATAAAGGCTTCAGTTCGGAATTCCCTGTATGTTACCCAGATTGATATACACCCGAGGAAGGCCACAGGGTACAACAGCCAAAATGTTGAAAATAAAAAAAAAAGAAACCCGACAAAGATGAGGTTAATAGTCCGAATATAAATAGTGTAAATAATAATTTAAACTCTTTCTGGATTTTGGATTTTCAGACATCATCTATCATGATGATGTCTGAAAATCCAAAATCCAGATGTTAGAAATTGTTTCAGAAATGCCAACCTAAATTGAAATCAAGACCAATAAAACAAAGCAATTGCTTATTCAACATAGGGAACTCAATAGAGCCTTTCAGAATGGATATTACACAGACACAAATTATGGCCAGAAATACTAAGAAGGAAATTTTCAAAAAATCAAATTCTAAAATTCCTTGATAATTTTAATAAATTATCTTAGATGGACTGAAGTAAAATATAGCAAACAATAATGATTCAAATCTTGGAGGTGTACGTTAAGTTGCCCAACAGAGGAAATTGTAAACAGAAATTGAAAGAGGAAGTTCTCAAGGAAGGAAGACAAATGGAAATGAGTTTGTATAAGGAAAAGGAGATGCTGGTGTTTTTAAGTGGTTGTTGGCTTGAAGAAGGTGAAAAAAGAAGAGCAAGGCCATACTTAGCCCGATGTTGGTGCTGGTGATGGTATTAAAGTTGGAAAGAAACATCTTTCAACTTCTAACAGTCAGTTTTCCTACATATGGACGAAAGAAGTTTTTACATTTGGCTGGCTTCCAGTCTTCTTAAATTCAAACCAAGTGAGTCACATAATTGACATTCTATTCAACAGTCTTTGTTGTTCTATTCTCAACATAAGTGGCCAGACAAAGCCTAAGTAATGAATAGAGATGCAATAGGTAAGAGGAGGAATTGGGGATAGGAAACAGACAGGCAACTGGCAGGAATTGGTAGGTGGAGATGACACACAGTGTGAGAGAACATAATGTGATAGGTAGGTAGGACAGAATGGGATAAATCTGAATGGACTAAGACACAAAGATAGATAGATAGATAGAAAGATAGATAGATAGAAATATAGATAGAAAGATAGAAATATAGATAGATAGAAATATAGATAGAAAGATAGAAATATAGATAGATAGATAGAAAGATAGATAGATAGATAGAAATATAGATAGAAAGATAGAAATATAGATAGAAAGATAGAAATATAGATAGAAAGATAGAAATATAGATAGATAGATAGATAGATAGAAAGATAGATAGATAGAAATATAGATAGAAAGATAGAAATATAGATAGATAGATAGAAAGATAGATAGATAGATAGAAAGATAGAAATATAGATAGAAAGATAGAAAGATAGATAGATAGAAAGATAGATAGAAAGAAAGATAGAAATATAGATAGATAGAAAGATAGATAGATAGAAAGATAGATAGATAGAAATATAGATAGAAAGATAGAAATATAGATAGATAGATAGAAATATAGATAGAAAGAAAGAAAGAAAGAAAGATAGATAGATAGATAGATGGAACAGACCAAGACACAAAGCTAGATAGATAGAACAATGTGATAGATTGGAACCAACAGGGCTTGGTAGATAGATAGGATAGAATGTGAAAGATTTGAATAGACTTAGGTAGGTAGATAGGTTGGTTGGTAAATAGAACATACTATGATTAAAATTAAATGACTAAGATAGGTGTATAGGTAGGTAGGTAGGTGACAATATGTGACAGACCGGTACAGACTGAGATAGGGGGGTAGATAGTTAGAACTGAATATGGTAAATTTGAACAGAATTAGATAGATAGATAGATAGGGCAAAATGTGATACATAGATTTGAACAGATATTGAGTTAGTAGTGGAAGTGATAGATTGTCTGTCTATATAAGATCAAGTGGGCAAGAAGGTAAACAATCAGAAAGAATAGATTCATTGACTAAAAATGGAAATAGAACAAAACTATTAAAATGTCCCATTGTTTAAAGAGGAAGAAATGTTCATGATGCAACAGAGATTTTCTTTTGCCTAACAATCAAATTTAGGTCCCAAAATTAGTTTTGATCTATATTTAAATTTTGTTTGTCAATTATTGTATTATTTGCACCATAAATTATATTTAGGTGATCAGATGTATTGAATATATATCAAATATGGTTTTGAATCTGATAGAATGGCAGGATAAGGAATAAGTAGGAAATGTAACATGTTTTGTTTTTATTTAAGCTTCATTAAAAGATGACATGGAGAAG
>OZ038514.1:33515896-33555896 GCA_964036315.1 Acanthosepion esculentum
GTTGTCTAAAAATTTCACTCAATTCTTATTAAATAAACTTGAAACCTAACAATTGGTAACATTTTATTTTGAATATATTTATTTTTAAGTTTGTCGACAAAAATGGCACACAAGAAGTGGTTACTAATCTAGTCTTGTAGACTATTATTACTAAAGTGAGACTGATTCTTACTGGTAGCTCCATATTAGTGCCCTTGTACACTAATTAAGTTAAACTTAATCTATATTGATAGAGAGACATCGTTATTGACAATGATTAGCAAGCTAGTCCTACAGACTATTACAGTAGTGAGTTTGATTCTAACTAGGTGTCCCACTCGTAGCTTTCTGTAAGACTGGTCAAAAATCAAAACTAACAACTAGTGTTAACATGAAACAAAAACTGTTTTGCAAAAAAAATAAGGAAATTTATTCTGTAATTAAATTTATATTTTGAGAAAAAAAGAAATCTGCTAACACTGTGCTTTGTATTTCTTTGTTTTTAAATCTACAAAGGCAAACACAATTGGCCACTTGTAGCCTATCTTTACAAGCAGTCGGCAACAGATGCTGTCAAAAAAATCAAAATTGAGATTTGAAATCCTTGACTGATTTGGGAACAATAGCGTATGGCTTGCAGCTGTGAGTGGAATACAATTGCTTCACTTTGATCCAAGAACAAAAGGTGGAGTCAAATAAATTTTCCTTTATGTTAATTGTTTTACAAGCTTAGGCCAAATGTATTTCGTGCAGTTGATATGTTTGAAATAAGCCAACATGTGACGTTTGTTCTCTTCCTCATTGTTACCAGTTCTAAAAAAAAAAAATTTTATTCTGGACAAGTTTTAGTTAAGAAAGAATAAAAATCATCTCTGGATGAAATATTTTTTAATTATTTTTTAATTATTTTATCACAGATTTTCTACTCTTTTGTTTTTGCCTCTTCATTAACAGTAAGAATTTTGCAATATTTCCAATAAATAATTCATTACACATATAAAATATGTTTGAATTTCCAAGATTATTACTAATTTTTTAATAATTTTTTTCATCATATTTTTTCTGTTTTACACCTAGTAGTAGTAGTAGATATAATAGTTTAAAACTATTGCAAATTAGTTAAATAAACTGTTTTGATTTTTAATTTTTGATTAATATTTCTTTCATTTTGTTTTTGCACCAAGTAGCAATAGTCTTAAATTGTCTGAATTTCTTAGATGAAGCCTTGTCAATTATTATTAATTTTTGACGAGTATTTCTTTCATCTTATTTCTCTTGATTTTTACACCAAGTAGCAATAGTCTTGTCTCAATTTGATAGATGAAGCCTCGTCAATTATTATCAATTTTTGACTAGCATTTTTCCACCTTATTTCTCTTGCTTTTTCTACAAGTACTAAAAGTTTTAAGTTGTATGAATTTCTTGGATGAATCATTATCAATTATTATTAATTTTTGAATAGTATTTCTTTCATGTTATTTCTCTTGCTTTTACATTGAGTAGTAATTGTCATAAGTTGTCTGAATTTCTTAGATGAAGCCTTGTCAATTATTATTAATTCTTGTCTCGTATTTTTTATCATATAGTCTTAAGTTACCTGAATTTCTTAACTACGCATTGTTAATTATTAATTTTGACTAGTATTTTCTTATTTTTGCTTTACACCTAGTAGAAATAGATATAATCAGTTTAAGCTGTCCAAATTTTTTAAATGAAGTAATGTAATTATTAATTTTTGATTAGTTTTATTCTTTCATCTTATTTTTCTTACTTTCTACATTGAAGTAACAGTAGATGTAATAGTCACAAGTTGTTCGAATTCCTTACATTAAATATTGCAATGATTTTCAATTCATTTTTCCTTCATATTATCTTAATTATATTACAAACACATAAAGATTCTTTATTTTTAAAGACTACCACTTTCTAAAAAGCCAGATATCATGAAACGTCATGAAATTCATAAGTAGATCATTAACTTGCTCTGCCTTAAAGAAAAAGAAAAGTTAAACTTAAAAAGAAACCACTAAGGAAGATCAATTTTTAAGTGACAAAAATAGGCCAATCCGAGTAATCAATGTTGTCAAAGAAAATGAGAATAAAAGAATTGCTTTACTAAGATCATGATTCAATATTCAGTCACCCATTTCCTATTTTTTTTCAAATTTTTCTCTCAAACATTAAATTGAAAAATCATTGTGAATGCTTTCAAATCTTACAAAACAAAAACAAAAAAAAACATTTTTTTCTTCCATGTAAGTCTTCCCTTTGCTTTGGTAGCAGGCCTTCAAACTCAGAATACAAAACACAATATGATAAAAATACACACACATGTGTATATATATATATATATATATATATATATATATATATATAACAAAAACATACATATATACATACATATATACACGTACATATATCTATATACATCTACATACATACAAATACATACATCTATACGTACATATATATATATATATATACACATACATACATCTACATACATACAAATACATACATCTATACGTACATATATATATATACATACACACATCTACATACATACAAATACATACATCTATACGTACATATATATATATATACATACACACATCTACATACATACAAATACATACATCTATACGTACATATATATATATATACATACACACATCTACATACATACAAATACATACATCTATACGTACATATATATATACATACACACATCTACATACATACAAATACATACATCTATACGTACATATATATATATACATACACACATCTACATACATACAAATACATACATCTATACGTACATATATATATACATACACACATCTACATACATACAAATACATACATCTATACGTACATATATATATATATATATATACACACATCTACATACATACAAATACATACATCTATACGTACATATATATATATATATATATACACACATCTACATACATACAAATACATACATCTATACGTACATATATATATATATATATATATATATATATATATATATATACACACACACACACACACATAGATATATACATATATACATCAGATGCACACACACACACATATATATATATATAGCTAGGTACAGAGGGAAAGAATGTGGCATGTTATTTAAAAGCTAAACCCAAAGTTATAAACAATGGCATGACAGGTGAACAAACAAAATGTCTGTGACAATATTTGAGAAAGGAAGCAAACTTGAGTCACCAATGGTCACATAGCAATCAATAATAAAAGTAAATAGACAAGATTTGTTAGAAAAAGAATCATTCAATAAATGTCACAGCTTTTATAAGTAGCTTCCACATTGCAATCACATGGTTAATAATAATAAGAATAATAATAATAAATGCAAACATGCACATATTTAATAACTTAATGGAAATGTGCCAAAATTTTCTTTAACTTATTAAATATTAAACGCTTTTATGAAAGAATTCCAATGCCATTTTAGAAATAAAAATGCCTTTAATTGTCAGTTTTAGAATATCATAATTCTGTTTGAGTGGAGGCAGTTTTGGATCAGAGATGTTCTGATGAATGTTTCAATGAAGAATGAGACAGATCAAAGTTTACAGCTATTTTGCAATGTGGAATACTATTTAAACTGGTGAGGAAAACTACATACATGGGATTCATGAATACAAACAAATATGAAGAATCAGACATCCTCACAGACACACAGCAATCAGCCAACAGATGCACAGCAATCAGCTAACGGATGCACAACAATCAGCTAACAGATGCACAACAATCAGCTAACAGATGCACAACAATCAGCTAACAGATGTACAACAATCAGCTAACAGATGCACAACAATCAGCTAACAGATGCACAACAATCAGCTAACAGATGTACAACAATCAGCTAACAGATGTACAACAATCAGCTAACAGCAATTAGCTAACAGACGCACAGCAATCAGATGACAGATGCACAACAATCAGCTAACAGACGCACAACAATCAGCTGACAGATGCACTGCAATTAGTTAACAGTCACTTCTGGCATGAGCACAGTAGTAAGGTCAAATGACACCAAGGACGGAGACCTAAAACACCACTTTATACATGTGGCAAATTCAAGAAGAGATACGAGTCACCGGGTTTGAAGAAATTAAAGAATGCCTTTTTAACGCCTATACCTACTTTTCTATAAATAGGAGAGTTTAAAGAATAATTGGCAATATCCCAATGCTGTTTAAATATGAAAGCTAAGTCAAGTTTTAATGTCACCTGGAGAAATCATCACAGTGTTAAATTATTCATTGGGAAAGGTGACAAAAAAATAAAAACCAGAAATATCTCCAAATTAGTTTCCTATGTTACAATCACAAATCCCATAACCCATTAGGATCATAGGAGCACCACACATGTACTGCACCCATAGCACCAGTGGTGAGTCTAGGGCAAGTTTCATATATACAAAATGCAAATGTCATCTTGGGTAATGGCCAAATGGGAGTACATCAAAAAATCCTCAGCCTGACATAGTTATTAGCTGAATTTTGATCTGAAATTTTCAATGTATAATGCTCCATCTATAGAAAAACAGAATTAAGAGCATTGATAGGAATTGATTTGTTTTTTATGATTTATCAACTCATTATGGGTTATCTGAAACCAAAACATTTTGAATTGTAAGAATAATTCTATATTTTTGCCAGTGAATATTGAAGTAACACTTGTTTTAGAATAATAATTATTTTTTCCAGATACAAGTTGTACTATTTAACCCATAGCTGAAGGGAGGAGGTGTATTCATGCCATTCCCAAGGATATTTGCATATAAGTGAATATAACAAACCCAACTGGGATTTGAATTTGGCTATCTGTTTTCTCCTTCCAATCTGCTATCCATTACACCACCTGCACACCCGTTCGTTGATAGAAAAGAGATTATGTTGAAAAATATTTGTTGTATAAAATAAATGTTTTTTCATTATATTATTAGACTACAAACTTTTATATATATATATATATATATATATATATAGGCAGCATATCTTCATTCAAGTATATTTCGTTGAATAATCTAGACATTATAAAATAATAATAAATTTTGTATTTTTTAATTTTTTTTTTTTTTTAAATTGCAGGTTGAGCATTTAAAGATATTAATAATAAAATATATAAATTGAGTTACCTCCCTTAAATATTGTTAACATTAATTTTTAAATTGACTATATCATGCACATTTACAAAAAAAATTCAAAACTATCAATTATTTTTGCCTTAGCAATTCACCCCTGGAGATTATCTTGGATGAGACTGAAAGTACTTGAGAAAACAAAAGAAATAACAAAAACTACGGCATCTTTCTTAATCAGTTTTGTAACGGCACTAAGAAATTGAGTCATGAATTTTAGGGGTTAAAATAAAAATAAATAGACATAATATGTCTATATTATTCAACCAAACACACACACACACACATATATATATATATATATATATATATATTTGTGTATTTAGGCAGCAATCCTTCTTTCATGCACATTTCATTAAAAACGACTGACAAGGTGCTTTTATTTAGTTTTTTTATATAATTTCTCGTGCGATCTAATAAAGTTTTTCTTTTCAGAGGATAAATTATATAAAAACTGTCCGAATGTTCTTTTTATCTGAGCACTTTCGGCTATACATTTAGCCATTTTCAAGGATTATATTTCAACTGTTAGAATTAGAAATAGAAATAGTTTGTTATATGTATGTTTTATAAAGTGATTCATTTTTTTGTTTCAAAACATGGTCAAGATATTATGTCCATGTTCAAACTAAATAAAAGCACCTTGTCAGTTGTTTTTAATGAAATGTGCATACACACACACACACATATATATATATATATATATATATATATATATATATATATATATATATGTGGATATGGATCAATAAAATGGTCTGAAATTTTCACTATACAAGGAGATTAATATTCACTAATCAATTAAGTGCATTAACAAGGAAGCAGAATATGTAGGAAATGTTATCAAAATTGTTATTTTTCATCATTACTGCACTAGGGACTAGTTGATTTACTTATTGTTGTGGTGTCCTCCCTCTAAAGAGTCTATGTTGGACTCTTCCGCTTACTATAAGATTAGCAGGAGAGAAGGCCTTAGGGAATAGTCAGATAGATTGAATGCTGGGTCAACTGACACACACTCACTAGTCATGTAATACTCTTCTGTTGTATTTACTGTTTAATATATGATATATCTGCAACACTTGTTTTGTTATTTCTTTAACCATTTACAAGGTCACAACACTTATGCAAAGGGTGAACCATTAAATCTGTAGCCTACCAAGAGCTGAATTTTTTTAATGTACAATCTGCGAGATGAATATTTCAAAAAGTGGTTAATATCTAAGCTGTAGAATAATACTAACTCTATGTTTCCTATAAATATACCATAAAACTATATTTTTTATCATATATATATATATATATATGATAAAAAATATAGTTTTATGGTATATTTATGGATAAAAGTGCACAATGTCAGGGATATATCATGTGTATATATAAGAGTGGACACTGAGTTCAACACCGAGTGTTTGTATTAATCCTATATACTTCTGAGGTAAAAAATAAATTGATTAAAAAATGAATTGCATTCAAACATGAAACAGACTATCGCCACTCGGTTTTGAACTCAGTGTCCACTCTTATATATACACATGATATATCCCTGACATTGTGCACTTTTATCCATAAATATACCATACCATAAAACTATATTTTTATCATATATATATATATATATATATATATATATATATATATATATATTTATATATATGTATGTATGTATGTATGTAATAGAGTGTATCTGTAAAGGAAAAACTATTCTTAGCCAATGCATTTCGTCTTCTGAGGGACTCTATCAAGGCAAATATATCAGTACTACTCAACTGAACTTTTTTCAGATGATATAAAGGTGAATACAAATACTGAAGTTCTGTCAATTTTGAGACATTATTTTCGACTATGGCCTCAAAGACACTGAAACGGCTCACAGAATTTGGGAAGTGGTTGAAAATGACACAATATCTGACCATCATGCCCAAAACTGATTTAAGTGTTTTAAGAGTCATATTTTTACCCCTTGAAATAAAGCCCTTAAATTTGTCAATTATTTTGCTACAAAACTGACCATAGACACAAAAAATATTTAGAATAGCTAGGGTCCTAGAATGATGACATTTGTATAGCTTTACATAAGCTTAAAAAAAAATAAAGAGTTGATTGAAAGGAAAATGAAAATACTTCTGAAGAAAGAATTAAAAACCTACTGGGGTGTAGTCTAATAGGTAATTCTTTTTTGAATACATTTTTAAAAAAATATCAACAAGAAATAAGATTTTACATTTCTGATAACTGATCCTAACAGGTTTGCCAAGAGATTATTACTTCTTTTTATTTTTGAGGGAAAAAATATTTTTCTATTTGTTTCAAGAGAAATGTTTGAGTCAAGAAATGTAATTAGGGAGAAAAGTCAGATAAATTCTAAATTGGCAAATTCTTCAGTTGCTTTGGAGCCAGATTGGAGGCAATATTTCTTGAAGACCAAGCAAACAGAATTGCAGACATCATTCAAAGTAGCATTTATTGCCTGCAGAGCTTTGTGCTCGCAAAGAACGACAAAGCTAAACCAAACAAAAAAAAAAATATGGAAAGTAAGTTTAAAATAAAATGGAAAGAATTATTCTGTGGTTCTAATGAATATTCGAGTTTTGATTGCTTCTTTCAACTAACAATTTGTACATTTCAGACAAGATGTCACCGAATCACTTGCTTTATTCTACTGAACTTACACACACGACAATTTTGGTAAAAAGAAGAAAGAAAGAAAGATTAATAGCAGTGGACATAAATAATGTGTACCAGATTCCTAATGGCGAATCTTTTTTTTCTTTTTTTTTTAGTTAAATATGATTCAGGTTAGATAAGTGATTTGATATTTGACTCAGCAAACAAGAGTTACAAAAATGGTTTACTTCTGAAAACCTACTAAATCCTGAATTTTTTACTGCTGATTTTTTGGGACTAATTGTGAAATAAGCTCTACTCATGAAAAGAAAGTCAATTCAAAATTTAGTAGCACAGCTCAAACTGCAACTGTCAATACAATGCTGCTCATGCAGACACAAGGGAGCAAAGTGCTTACAATTTGCATATTTGTTTTGTTTAAAAATCAAATGGCAAATATTATACTGTGTCTGGTATGAAAACTATCAGTCTGTCTGTTAAAGCACAATGTGAACTGCTATAGAACTTGAATAAGTTAAAGTAAGTAAATGTCCCCTAAATGGGACATGAATGAGTTGCAGTAAGTAAATGTCCCCTAAATGGGACATGGATGAGTTGCAGTAAGTAAATGTCCCCTAAATGGGACATGAATGAGTTGCAGTAAGTAAATGTCCCCTAAATGGGACATGGATGAGTTGCAGTAAGTAAATGTCCCCTAAATGGGACATGAATGAGTTGCAGTAAGTAAATGTCCCCTAAATGGAACATGGATGAGTTGCAGTAAGTAAATGTCCCCTAAATAGGACTTGACTGAATTGCAGTAATTCCCCTAAAAAGGACACAACTGAGTTGAAGTAGTTAAAAAATCCCCAAAATCAACTTGAATAAGTTGCAGTAAGTAAAAGTCCTCTGAATATTAATATAAACTACTGAAAGACAAACATTTCTAAGGCAGATAGGAAGTTGTGGAGAGCAGTGATCGCTCACGTCCTGATGGAACATGGCACATAAAGGATGAACAATTCTATAAGGTTACATATTGTACAATGAGATTCCATTGTTTTGACAAGTTATTGATATCAACTCACCTTGCTAAGTTTGGTACAAGGCTATAAGTATATTCACTCAATAAAGAGTAAACGATCTACAGTAACAATGGCAAATGAAACAAGTCTGCAGACTGTAAAATTATTGGTATTTAATAAATCTGGCTCAATCTATCACAAAGCGAATGTGTGCGCTTTACTGTAGTAATAGCCTTGAGATAGTCTTGCTAACCACTACTCTATGGCAAGGTGCTTTACGAATGTATGCATTTCGACATGCACTTGTGCTTGTGTGCCTAGCAACAGGCAAAGGTCATTCAGGAGGGGGGGAGAGCAAACAGTAATATTAATAAGAAATATGAGTCATGTGTTGACAACTTATAAACAGCACGGTTAATGGCAAGCATCAGCAGGCCTTGAAGGAGGCGACATTTGAATACTGTGCTCCCTCTGTTTATATGGACCGATTTGTTGACATTCATACATGGAACTGGTCCATCAATATTCTACTCTTTGAAATGATCTCAATCCTGAAACTCTTTTGGCAGATTACATTTCGAGTGACTTCCTCTTATATAGCAATGAATGCTGAGCCATCTCTGCACAGATGAAGAGGAAACTTGAAATGATAGAAATGCGGTTCTACAGAAGGATGCTGAGAATGCCATGGACTGAACACATGAGCAATAATGAAGTTTTACAGAAATTGGAAATTTCAAGGACACATGCTTAACATGAGAAAAAGAGAGTCGAAATTTCAAGGACACATAATGAGGAAAGAGGGCTTGGAAAATTTAGCACTCATAGAATATATTGAAGGCAAGAGGGACAGAACATAGCATACCTAATGAGCTTGTTGGCAGAATAGGGTTTAGGGGAGATAGCAAAATGACAAAATCTACTTTGTAAACTTGTAGCTTGTTTAAATAGTAATCTAAAAAAAAAAAAACTAAAAAAAAAAAAAATAGGAGTCAAACATGAACTCAACTGGAATTTGAACTTGGCTCTCCAATTCCTCAATCTGAGCCACAATCCATTACTCCACTATACCTCTCCAGGCCAGAAGAGTTGGATTCATGCCTTTCCCAAGGGTATTAGCACATAAGTGAATGTAATGAACTCAACTGGAATTTGAACTTGGCTCTCCAATTCCTCAATCTGAGCCACAATCCATTACTCCACCGTGCCTCTCCAGGCCAGAAGAGTTGGATTCATGCCTTTCCCAAGGGTATTAGCACATAAGTGAATGTAATGAACTCAACTAGAATTTGAACTTGGCTCTCCAATTCCTCAATCTGAGCCACAATCCATTACTCCACCGTGCCTCTCCAGGCCAGAAGAGTTGGATTCATGCCTTTCCCAAGGGTATTAGCATATAAGTGAATGTAATGAACTCAACTAGAATTCAAACTCAGCTCTCTAATTTCCTCAATCATAGCCACAATCCATTACTCTATGGGCGTCCGTCCTCAAATGGAGGTGTAAATATATTTTTGATGAAATGTTTGCTAGAATTTACGCAAAGCTAAACAGATGATCATTACAGTGCAAGTTGTAGAGAACACATTTCTTGAATTATGT
Source organism: Acanthosepion esculentum (assembly GCA_964036315.1). Taxonomy (NCBI): domain Eukaryota; kingdom Metazoa; phylum Mollusca; class Cephalopoda; order Sepiida; family Sepiidae; genus Acanthosepion; species Acanthosepion esculentum. The sequence goes on from OZ038514.1 coordinate 33,526,298, forward strand.
TGTTCTTGGAAATATGAAATTTTAGCAAGTACTTTAAATTTGCTGTTTATAGTTAAGGCTGAGGTGAACAGTTTTATTAATAAGAACAGTAATAATAATCTCTTTTCTGTTGAGAAAGGTAGCTCAATACCTCACAAGATTAAAAACAAAATGCCAAAAGATAGATGAACCTTTTCATAGGGTCAACGGCCATCTAGCAGAATGGGGTAGGCAGCCTATCTAGCCCAATGGGGTACACTGAGTCCTATAGCTATGTATTCAGCCATGCAGTGTGGTGATGATATGGCATCATGAGGCTTCCTAGATTTGTTAACGGCCAGACCAGTGTTCCCCAAATTATAATATCACAATAGTGAATGCCACCATAAATACCAGATAGCTATCATCAAAAATCTAATAAACAAAACACACTTAATATCTTTTTCCCGGACAATATTCTATAATCCACTTAAAAATCTGAAACAGTCACAAACAAATGAATAATTATTTCCCAAAACTAGTTCCCCCACCAGGCTTTTCTGATAAGGATGGTGGTTTGACAGCCAGCAGAATTTAAGAAACAAGACCTGCCAAAGAGCAGATGAAATTTCTTGCAGGGTCAATGGCCATGTGGCACAATGGGGTAGACTGGGCTCCATAGCTATGGATGCATCCACTGCAGTGATGACATAACATTGCTAGGTGCATTATGATTCCTACACTGAAATCAACAGTCAGGGTGGAGGGCTCTTCCAATCGAATCAACAGCCAATGCTTTGACCTGGAGAGGGATGCGCTCCGTCAGGTCTACATGCCAAAGAAACACTATGCATGAAAGGATACTTCTCTGGTTTTCAATCCAGGTATGTAGAAAGAACTGGTCAGGTGGACACAGGTCCAATCCTTGCCAGAGGGTAAATTTTCTTTAAAATTTCTTAAATGCACAGGCTGATAAACATAATAAACACTGTTAAAAGATAAAAATAAAAATAGGTCATCTATTTCAAATACGAGTATCCCTATAGTAATATTGGAAGTAATAAAAAAATGTTGGATTAAAAATAAATCCATTAATTCTTTTATACACACACATATATATATATATATATATATATAATTAATGGATTTATATTTAATTTTTATTAAAAATAATCCATTAATTCTATATATATATATATATATATATATATATATATATATATATATATATATATAATATGGATTTATATTTAATTTTTATTAAAAATAATCCATTAATTCTTTTTATATATATATATATATATAACAAGAATTAATAGATTTTTTTTAATCCAACAATAACAACAAAGCTAGAGCTGTGGCTCTAGATATCTTAAAAGTGTTTGACAGGGTTTGGCAAGCTGGTCTTCTATGTAAGCTTTAGGTCTACAGTATTACAGGATGATTGTTTGATTTAATCCAATCATTCCTATCAAATTGTGAAATGAAGGTCAATTGAGATGGGCTCACTTCCATATATTTTCACATGAACATGGTGTCCCTCAAGGCCTTACCCTGGGTCCTACACTGTTTCTGATGTCATCAGTTCCCAGTAGGCATGTATGCAAGTGACATTACCATTTACTCTTGTCTCAATAGCAAATATGTCAGACATGACAAAATTAACCTGGCCACTGCTTTTGCAAAGGACTTCCAATCAGTGGTTAACTGGGGCAGGAAATGGCTTGTAAATTTTAATGCCTCCAAAATTAAACTGCTCTCATTTGACTACCATAGAGAAACTTCTCTGCTCACCATCAGCAGGAGAGCATTTTGTAAAGTGTAAAGATCATAGGTAGAACTACTGGAGAGAGACATTTTCATTCTAAGTAAAGTGTACAGATAATCTGATCTTAGGCAGATTATATTTATATAAATAATCCTAACATTTTTGATGGGTACTATGCTTGTATAAGTAGCTTATTTTCCAAACAAGAAATCTTATCAGTTGCTGAGGTGCTGTATTTAAAAAAACATTTTTTGACTACAAAGATAGAAATGAGTTCAGTTTTTCTCTAAAGACATGGAATGCCTATGTCATTTGCTTTTTGAGAGCAGGTTGACAGGGGTACACAGAGTTGAGAGCCTCTCAATACAAATTTGCTCAGAAAGAGAATGTTAATGGGTGAGAATTTGAAAATAAGAATGTTCTATAGTCACTAGTGTCAGCCGTCTTAAAGTAAACTAGTGATTTATTACTAGTTGGGACTTAAAATATGCAAAAGCGCATTGGTAACAATCTCAGCAGCTGGTGCTGACTCATTCGCTTGTGGAAAAATGTTCCAAAATGTAAACCTTGTGCTTTTGCCGATTTCCACAGCAGAAATATACGAGGCTACAAAGACAATAGGAAGTATTGCATTTCTCACAAAGAAACTAAAGACGGCAAAATTAAAGTCTTAATACTGAAAACATATAGTTTAAATATGGGTGACAGTGTTATTTACATTCACACTAATATCCTCGTCTTTGTTGTTATTATCAAGACATTTCAATTGTGGTGCTCTCTGGCCCTTTTTTTAAGCGTCTGTCAATGCATGCAACGTTCAAGAAATTCTGAGCCTTTTATTTGATCTATAAGATTATTCTCATTCCACTATCCATATCTAGGAATTTTTTTTTTAACCATTTCAACCAAAGCAAGGCAATAAAACCATTAAGATGCAAGAAGCTACTGAGAGTTAAAGTGACAGAAAAAGACTTTAGAAGACACCAGAAAGCCACTCCTAAACAGGAAACAAGAGATAAACATCTACCCCTGATTAAAAAAAAACAAAACAAGGAAGGAGTGCAAACCATCTGAACATTTGTTTGTCATGTATTGATCGATTCATTTTTTTATGTCTTATCAACCTTTTTATTTTTACAATCTAAAATATTTTCTGTCTTTTAAATAACCTGTAAATGCTTAGTAGTCCACACAAAACCAATCAATGAATCATTAGTGATAGATACTGTATTTTAAGGTGTATAAGATCTATCTTTTTAGCATAAAATTTAATTTCAAAATCAGCTTGGGGTCTATTTTTATTTATTTCGTCGAGTTAGCTGAGACATTCACAAGTCTATCACACCAATCATCACGATCCTGCATCAAGATCGGAAGGTCATTAGGGTGGCATTTTTTGTCATAACATAGCTGGTCAATGTAGTTGGTTGCCGGGCGCCATGGTTAGGTGTCCAGATCAGTAGATCACTTACAAGTTCTTGTTTTGCTCAGCAACAGTATCCTGCATTCATGTAAGATTGTAGAACTATCTGAGATGGGTCTATAGAGCTGTAATTTAGTTGGATGTTGTCTCCATACACCAAAGATATTAATTATATATATATATATATCTATATATGAATAAAGACAAAAAGAAAACTTATCTTAGCTGACACATTTCGTCCTCTGAGGGAATTTATAAAGGCAAACATAAAGATTTTATTTTGTGACTAGTATTTATATACAAGATCAAAAATGTGATTGTTTTGCAAAATTTTTTGGTATAAGGGTGCTCATGAATATTCATGAGGTTAGCGGAAAAGTCTTTACATTTTCTTTGATAAACTCCTTCAGAGGACGAAATATATCGGCTAAGATAAGTTTACCTTTTGTCTTTATTCATTTTGTTCTTTTACAGATATACTCTACTGAAATTTATGTGTGTGTGTGTGTGTGTGTGTGTGCAATGTGGTTGGCCCTGATCTGACATCTCGTTTACAGTTGCTCTCTCACAGACATGCTGTCACCTCCTATGTCTTTTGTACAAATAATTTCATGGTAACTGCTCCGACAAGCTATTTTCACTAGTTCCCAAACTGCATGAATTAAAATGTGCCACTAGGTTGGCATCTCAGTCCCACCCTTTCACTGTCAAAACGGTTAAATGTAACCATCTCTTCTACTCCAATAGCTTCAAGTCTCATGTCTGTGGAACTCCCTTCCTGTTACTGGCTTCCCTGATAGCTATAATCTCCAACTATTCAGATGCAATGTCAATCGACATCTCCATATGCCTTGATCTATCCGCCATCATTCTCTTCATCCTTTCCTCTTTCACGTCTCTTTACTCTTGCTCCCACTCTCTGTACCCTCTTGTGTGCTAATGGCACTCCTGCCTTGCTTGGGGTGAAAAGCTTAAAAATATATATATATGTGTGTGTGTGTGTGTGTGTGAGATATACACAAACCATGTATCTATATATATTTAAATAGGAATGGTTTAGTTCACTTGTTACTTATAACACTAGTATGGATTTCAAATGTGAAATGACCCTTACCAATCAGAGTGCTTAATGAAGTTAACATCAGTAATCACCTAATCGACATTTCAATTTTCATTGGGTATATGGGAAAACTGTCTTAAAAATAAGAAGATATCCTATACATCTGTGCATCTTATATTCTGAAAATGACTGTATTACTAAGCTTAACTGTAGCTGGTTAAAAGATCTCAACCAATGTGCATTTTATACTATGGCTTATACTATACTAAAGTGAGTACTAACAATCAGAGCAATGGCTTGCAAGATAAGCTTACTAACCATTTCTCAATGCCAGTAATCTCTGAATGTAAACCAAAAAGGAATTACTTGAAAGAAAATCTGAGAAACCAAATGTTTAAGTAAAGATGAAAACGTATTATATTTTTTAGACAAGCCTGTTAAATCCCCCACCATTCCTTTTTTTGTCCTTCATCGGTGTTAACAAGAATTACTATATCAGCAACAGATACTATTTATTATAGACCATTTTTTGCATATTTCAAGAACCATTCACTGTACTGAAGGCAATGGCTAGAATTTTAAGTGTCCATTAAAGATAAGAAGAAAAAATTCTTTACTCAAAAGTGCTGATTCAGATGAACATTAAAGAAAATAATAAACTTACACAGCATTCCCAAAGATATTGTTGTGTCTCTTAGATTTTATACACAAACCAGATGTTGACTGTTTGATGACATAAAGCAGACTGCATAAATACGTTTTCTGCACATTGGCTCCACGCATACATCCACTTTAACCAAAACAAAATTAATAATATATATTATGACCAGTCAGAGCCACTCCTGCTCAAAAACCGAAACCTTAATTTTGAGCCAACTAAAAACTGTATATACCCAAATTCAAACAGACCTGACACTGACCAGCATTTGATGTCAGCACCAATACACTAAAAGAGAGATGCGACGAAGATCAGCATTTGATGTCAATACAGACAGGCTAAGAGAAAGATACTACTTATGACAACAACCATCAACAAATGTCCATTTCACTACTCTCTCTCTGTTGCCTTAGCAACAGCAACAGATCTTTGTCTTTGTATATTTGTAAATAAATTATACATATATTTACCCCTGCTCAATGTCCTTTTTTGTTTGATGCTTGCATTTATATTTGCCAAGGTGGAGAAGGAATTAACCTCCACAACAGTAACAACAGCAAGGTCCTGTCTCCCAGGTTACCCAGCAGGAACCCCTTATTTGCTGGAGGAGGGAGATATGCTCTGCAAATAATTGAAACTATAGATTTTACTAAAATGTTTATATTGTAGCAGATGCTACACCAGTTTTTGCCAGACATGTATATGTTGAAAACTCTGTCACTAGCAGCATTCCCATTTTTTTTAGTTTTTGGGTTTGCAGAAAAAAAACTGGGTGCATGTGTAGCGCAAATTCCAAGAGGCTAGCTCTCTTTCATAGTGTGCCACAAACAAGGTAGTGGATGAAACTCAGCCCCTCTAGGACACACAGATGGCTTAGACGAAAACACCTCACTCACTGTTTCACTCACCAATAGAGTAAATTCAACCACTTCTCTTTCTTCCTTTTCACAGGGACTATCATAAGAACATTCCTTAAATTTACACTTTTTTAGGAACTATCCTTGAACATTCTCTATACTAAAATTCATCTTATTCATTCTATTGTTTGTCTATTTCTTTCGACCAATTAAATACTTGCGGGTTTTTGTTTGTAAACACGTGACAGCTCCTCAACCTCAAAAGATGACCCCACCTCGATTTAACATCTCTCGATTTAAGGAGTATCGAATTTAAGGAACCATTCATGGATCACACAGACCATAACAAACCGACTTTTTATCTTTACCAAACAAAGTTAGATAAATCATTCATTGTGTCCTTATTAAGTTACTAAGTAGATGTCAAGCCTGTTAGCTGGAAGTGAAAAATCAATTCCAGCTGTTTTCAAAGGCAGTTTTCACTATAACTAACAAACCCTACTTGACAACAATATGTTTGCATAGTACCCGTCAACCCTGATAGGATTATTTATGTATGAAATCTAAAAAGAAGCTGCCCTTCAAGCGGACTTTAGGCTAACTCCTGCGGAGGGATTTTGGGCCTTCAGCCTTTTACTTTCAATGTCCTATATACATAAGCGTTATGAGAATATAGAAATAATAAAATTATTTTATTTTTATTTGACACCTTAATTTGGAATAATCTTTCTTCGTATACGCAACCAATCCCCATAGTTTGTGTGCATTTATTTTGCACGCAATTGTTCTTTTCTTTTAAAATCACCATTCTTTTTTATCCCTCCACATAAAGTCGCTCTTAAAAGACATTAGGGAACCCAAACTATGTAATACTTTGAATACGTCACAGTACGCATGTTAGAAAAAAAAAATCCATATGAGCAATGTACCATGCCCCTGCTTAGGTTTTAATTCGATGATATGAATTGCAATTGTGACAAAAAGCAAAATGAAAGTTAAAGCTTTAATAAAGAATTGTTTTTGAAAACTTTCACTGTTCGATATTTAAATTTAATTTTAAATGAGTCATTTATTTAATTTTTAATCGCGTGTAACTACAGTAGTTACTACATGTTACTTCAGGTTCTTTATGATTCCCAGACAGACACACATATGCTGCATTTTATTATTATAGATTTTAGACAGTTTTATGTAATATTGTTCATTTATGTGCTGTCTTTGATAGAATAAAATGATGTTCATTGAATGCTATGATCCACAGACCTTGCTTGCTTCTTTACAAAATTTATCAGAATTAAGGAACTATTGGATTAAAGGATGCTCCCAATCACCAATTAGTTATTAAAAATCGTTTTAACATAAATTAATGATAATGACAATAAAAAAAAAAGACATACATACAGTAAAACCTTGATTTAACAAATATTGGATTTAAGGAACCACTTGGGAATCACATGCGCCATATTGAACTGGCGTTTTATTCTTTCTGAGCAAAGTTAGATAACTGCTAGATCAAATCATTCATCGAGTCCATGTTAAGTTACTAGGTACATGTCAACCTTGTTAATATTAAAGTTAGCAGGAAATCAAAAATCTTGCCAATTTCAGCTATTTTTAAAGATAGTTTTCATTATAAACAACAAGTGTGTGTGTGTGAATTTAATACAGTTTCTATCTGAATTTCTGGGATGAGGAGTTATCATTATTTACATTCAGGCTAATATCCTTATCTTCATCGTTATTATCACCTGATCACCATCTGTTAGAATTTCTGGGATGAGGAGTTATCATTATTTACATTCAGGCTAATATCCTTATCTTCATTGTTATTATCACCTGATCACCATCTGTTAGAATTTCTGGGATGAGGAGTTATCATTATTTACATTCAGGCTAATATCCTTATCTTCATTGTTATTATCACCTGATCATCATCTGTTAGAATTTCTGGGATGAGGAGTTATCATTATTTACATTCAGGCTAATATCCTTATCTTCATTGTTATTATCACCTGATCACCATCTGTTAGAATTTCTGGGATGAGGAGTTGTCATTATTTACATTCAGGCTAATATCCTTATCTTCATTGTTATTATCACCTGATCACCAACTGTTAGAATTTCTGGGATGAGGAGTTATCATTATTTACATTCAGGCTAATATCCTTATCTTCATCGTTATTATCACCTGATCACCATCTGTTAGAACTTCTGGGATGAGGAGTTATCATTATTTACATTCAGGCTAATATCCTTATCTTCATTGTTATTATCACCTGATCACCATCTGTTAGAATTTCTGGGATGAGGAGTTGTCATTATTTACATTCAGGCTAATATCCTTATCTTCATTGTTATTATCACCTGATCACCAACTGTTAGAATTTCTGGGATGAGGAGTTATCATTATTTACATTCAGGCTAATATCCTTATCTTCATTGTTATTATCACCTGATCACCATCTGTTAGAATTTCTGGGATGAGGAGTTGTCATTATTTACATTCAGGCTAATATCCTTATCTTCATTGTTATTATCACCTGATCACCATCTGTTAGAATTTCTGGGATGAGGAGTTGTCATTATTTACATTCAGGCTAATATCCTTATCTTCATTGTTATTATCACCTGATCACCAACTGTTAGAATTTCTGGGATGAGGAGTTATCATTATTTACATTCAGGCTAATATCCTTATCTTCATTGTTATTATCACCTGATCACCATCTGTTAGAATTTCTGGGATGAGGAGTTGTCATTATTTACATTCAGGCTAATATCCTTATCTTCATTGTTATTATCACCTGATCACCATCTGTTAGAATTTCTGGGATGAGGAGTCATCATTATTTAAATTATTTACCTTCGGACTAATATCCTTATCTTGTTGTTACTATCACCTGATCGCTTTCTGCCTGAATTCCTGGGATGATGAGTTATCATTATTTGCATATGAACTATTGTTCTCATTTTTGGTATTGTTATCACAACATATTTTTAATCGAACATTTTTATTTTATATATATATATATATATATATATATATATATATATATATATTTGCCACTTGTGGCATCTCATGTTAGAGACTCAGCTGGTCAGCAGTAGTAGTCATGCAATAATTGTTTTTACCCCTGCTGCTGTTTGCTGTGATAATGAGGGTAGGCTACTAGTTAGACAAGAAATACTAGCCTGAATCCTGGATACCTACTTTTCTCCCCAGGGATCGCTCCTCCACACTTACCACATGCTGCTAACATGCATACATTGCATGCACAGAAGCTGGCTGGATGCCTGACCACACTGGGACCACGCCCTAGACAAGCACTTCCTAACAACCTGACACTGTAAATAAACGTGCTTGTGTGTGTGTGTGCATGAGGAGAGTGAAAGGAAGGAAAGAAAGATCCCTCATCAACGCCGACAATGGGTCATGCCTATACTTGTTTGCAGATAAATCAATGCACTTTTTAAGAGGGAGGGGCACTAGGTCTCTTTCTTTGCACAGCTGAAACAGAGGAAGATAGGCAGTGGGTGAACACAAAGATTTCTTCAGGGAGCTCCTGGGCGTGTCTCTCGGGGGGGGGGGGGGAGATTCTATTGCAGATAAGGGTTTTAAAATACTGTCTGGCTTTATCCTCTCCCGATGAGACAGACGAGCAGTAGCAGGAAAAGCTCCTTTGCTTAATCAACTGACAAGACAAACTGCTGAGAACTAAATGAAAAAATTTACAGTTTTCTTTCTTCTTAATCAAAAACATACGTAGAATAATCTAGGTCAAGTTGAGTTTTATCTTTCCATTTATAGAAAACTTTTAACCCTTTTCAAGCTAAAATGCAGAAGAAAATCTTTTCACTGTTTACATGTGGAATATTGTTCTTATCTTTGTTGTTTATATCGTAACAGGCCATATCATGTTGAAACTCAGTAAAATCCCAATTCTTTTTGGCAGATTCAAAACAGCAATAATCAGATGGTACTGACATGCTACAAACACTGATATCCATAGTGCAATGATGAAAAAAACATTTTCTGAAGAATCTTAATTTTTAAGTTAATGATTAAATAAGCTTGTTGCAAATTTCCTATAAAATAATATCAGAGCATCATTACCACTAACCGAGGACACCCCAGCAGTACCTTGTGATATCACCAGAATTTGGTGGTTCTCTGTCACATTGCAGGCATACCAGAGAATTAAAGTCTTGAAATATATATTTACATACAAGGGGTCTTGAAATATACATTTACATAAAAGGGGGTGCTGAAAAGTTCTCAGCCCAACTCGCTTTCCTAAATCTGACCAAATCACCAGAAATTTGAAGGAGGGATTTTTGGTTGGGACATTGGTCTCTAAATATATATTTACATACAAGGGGTCTTGAAATATACATTTACATAAAAGGGGGTGCTGAAAAGTTCTCAGCCCAGACTACTTTAAAAAATCTGAGCAAATAACAAAAGATCAGAAATTTTTGAGAGAAATTCTTGGTTGGCACAAGAATTTTCTAGTACCTCTTCCTATGTATGTGTACACAGGCGTAAAACCATAATTCTATCTACCTACCTATGCTGTTTCATATCTATCTATCAATAGGTTCATTAATGTCCATAGTGCAATGAAAAAGGCATTTATTTTATAGAAATATTTTTCAATGTAATCTCCTTCCTTGTCAATTCACACAATCCTATATTTTTCCATAACATCAATGGAACATTATACAGTGAAAATTTCAGATCAAAATTCATATTGACATTGAAACTTATTTATCCACCCTTGTAAACATGACATCAATACAGTTAAGTACAGAAATAATATGAAATATGTTAGCCGATATTACACAATATGAAAACTGATGAATCTGAAGAGGGTTCATATAGAAAAGAGTATTGACCAAATATCGTTTAGATAGTTCAAGGAAGAAAAAGATATTTGAACAATATTGCATTATATTATCATACAAAAAGGTGAAAGACAAACATTTCAATGTACTACTATACTCTGATCTGAGAGTGTAAACCCCCCTTTGGAGTCGTTTGTAACACATTATTTATCATCTCTCAGTTGCGTCTCTGTATTTGGGCAGAGTGCACACAGGGGCAACTTTGTCAAAGACAGAGTCGTGACTAAGAAAAATTATACCAAGAGGTACCTAGCCCTGGGGAACAGCTGCCCGAGGTCACACCCTCTCATTGCACCAGAGAGAAAGATCGGTTGCGGGGGCTGCAGGCAATTTTTGTTCCTCGCCCGGGTGTACGCACTCGGGTCCCCACCTTAAAAAAGACCTTGTGTCACAACTCATCTTAGTGGGGAGACAGAGTAAATAACTACTCTGGTCCCAGGGACAAGTGCCGACATATATGTAAATCATCTTGTTATTTTTTATGGATTGTAGGCTAGTAATAAAGTAAAGCATCTAGACAGTAAAATCCTGATTCTTTTTGGGAAGATTCAAAACAGCAATAATTAGATGGTAAAATATTTTACAGAATTTCTACTGAGCATTATTTTGAGCCAATTAAAATATTGGTACTGAGATAGTGAACAGCTGCCACTTTAGAAAATGAAGTAAATATTTTTTTTTTAATCATTTCACCCCAAGCAAGGCAGGAATGCCACCAGTATGCAGGAGGTTACAGAGAGTGAAGGAGAGAGAAAAGATTGGGTATAGTGGGGACCAAGGAAAGGATAAAAGCTGAATGGGATTCAAGGAGATGGCGATTAACACTGCATTTAAATTTTTGAAGATTGTAGTTGTCAGGGAAGCAAGTAAACATAAGGGAGTTCCACAGGTGGTAAATGTGAGAAAAGAAGCTGTTGTTGTAGAAGTGGAAATTATATTTAAATATTTCAACAGTAGAAGGGTGGGACCTAGATGCCAATCTAGTAGCACACTTCAGTTCACGTACTTGAGGCACCAAGGAAAAAAAGAATGCCAGAGCAGTTACTATGAAAATATTTGTAAAAAAGACAGAGAGAAGCCACATTACATTGGTGAAACAGTAACTGAAGTCAAGAAGCCAAGTCAGGATCATTACATTACATTGCAGTTCCTTCTTTGGATTTTGTCAAGAACCTCAAGATGAATAGCAGAAGCACCAGACCAGATATGGCAGCAGCAATTTATGCACAGACAAATGGAAGTTTTGTAACCTTCTGACATGACTCAATGAACCAACTTTCCTTGCAGTAGATGCAGCTATTGATTTAATGTAGTTGTTCCACTTCAAGTCAGTTGTAAACGTGAAGCCAAGAAGGCACAGTATCTTCTCTCTAGGAATCTTGCATCTGCTATGCTGATGGCAGGCAGGAACATTTCTCTATGGTGGTTAAATATTAACATAGATAAAAACACAAGAACAGAGTAGAGAATGAGGAGGATATATTGCTGAGATTAAAAAAGTAGCCCCTTGTGTGTGTGTGTGTGTGTGTGTGTGTGTGTGTGTGTGTGTGTGTGTATATATAGATAGATAGATAGATAGATAGATTGATATAGATGTATGTATATAAATAATTGCTAATAAGATAAAATATGAAAAAAGATAAAAAATTTGAAATGCCTTAAATTTTACAGGGAGCTTATGGCCATATCATGCTGAACCACAAGTTCTTGTCAGATCACCAAAGTTAAGCAACTTTGAGCTTGGTCAGTACCTAGATGGGTAATCATTTAGGAATATCCAGTGCTGTAAGCTTGGATGTTCAATGCATGGGTGGTGTAATGGATGTTGGTTCGAAATGAGAAATTGGAGAGTCAAGTTCAAATTCAAGTCTGATTTGTTACATTCACTTAAGCACAAATACTTTTGGGTAATTATGAATCAAAGAGAGACATAATCACCCAAGTGTGTCTCATCTACCCTTACCAACACACAATGAGCCAGAGCAATAGGGTAATGGCCCATTCATTCCCATGATACAAGAGATGGCCTATGTCCCATAAAAGAAGAAGAAGAAATACTACAGAGAAGAGAAAAGAAATGTCACCGGGAAGGGAAAAGAAATGTCACCGGGAAGGGAAAATAAATGCCACCGGGAAGGGAAAATAAATGCCACCGGGAAGGGAAAAGAAATGCCACTGGGAAGAGAAAATAAATGCCACCGGGAAGGGAAAAGAAATGCCACAGAGAAGAGAAGAGAAAAGAAATGCCACCAGGAAGGGAAAAGAAGTGCCACAGAGAAGAGAAAATAAATGCCACCAGAAAGTGAAAAGAAATGTCACAGAGTAGAAAAAAGAAAAGAAATGCCACTGGAAAGCGAATAGAAATGCCACAGAGAGGAGAAAAGAAATGCTGCAGAAAAGAGTCAAGAAATGCCACACTGAAAAAATACCACAGACAAAAGAAAAATACCACAGAGAAGAAATGCTACAGAGATAGTGAAAAAAAAAAACACATAAGATATTCAGCAATGGGAAGAAATAAAAAATATTATCACATAAGACAATTATTAAAACATATGAAAGATGAAAAAAAAAAATTCTTTCAATATGGCATTTTTAGGTGAAATTGAAAAAGTTGAAAAAGGTTGAACTCAATCAACAATTAAGAAAAGTGAAAGTACCATTATTTGACCAAATAGGAAAAAATAGTCAGCCTGCTGAAAATACCTAACCAAATACTGCTTCAGGTTCATGTGTATGAAAAAAGAAAAAGTAAAACACAAGACAACAGATACAAGGACAGACAAGAAAACAGGCAGAAGATGGGAATGCAAATGCCTAGAGGTAATATGCAGGTATGCTTTCTACACCAAATTAGTACTGTAGCTATCACTGATACCCAATCTAGAGGTGAAACTAAATCAGCACATATAGGAGGACATTGTCATTTGTATCTCTCTGTCTCGTTTTCTAATAATGCCAACTGCAGCAGTAGGCCAGACAGGAATGGGATAAGACTATGCCAAAGAGCTGTTCTTAGATAGCAGCAAAAAGCAGGTCTAGAGGAGGGGAAGAGAGGTTTGGCTTGGATGTCTCTATGTAGATGTGCATGCTTATTTCCCAGGAGGCTTTGCTGTCAGCTGCAGACGACTCCTATATTCTCGGAGATTCCAGTCCATAATTGGGAGAAAAGTTCCAACATACTCTTGCCAATTATGATGGAGGCTCTGATTAACTGGGACAAACATTCAAAATGGCTACCACATAATAGCAACTAGTGACTAAGATTGAATTAGTTAATCAAATAGATTTGTTGTCAAACATAGAAGAACGTTAGTAAATGACTTTTGTGTTGAGAATAACAAAACAAAAAAGTAGAAATGCTTCCAGTATTTACCACTTTCATTCTAGTTTATGATTTGCTCATAATTATTTTTTTTCAAATTAAAAGGGACAAAATTAAAATGGTTAAATTGAAAATGCAATTCTATAAAAAGTGCAGCCATCTAATTATCTAGTGAAATATAGAAATATATGTATACCTCATTAAGAATAAGAATATTAGCTTGCATTGCCTGCAAGTTAACCAGAACAAAAAAATTAAATTAATTATCTACTATAAAATATTTAAAACAGTTAACCTTATAGTCAACAACTCACCTTCAAGATCCAAATTACATAGAACCAATATCCTTTAAAGATTCACATGTCCTTTAAGGAACTGTGTTCCTGATCAAACCACATTCATGAATAATTATATTGGACATACCACTACATGCCTATCATGTTGACTCACGTAGAACCTCTCTGAACATAGCTCAATTAGGAATCATTTAAACACACAAAACATACAAAATTCAATCCGCAACATACTTATAGGAAATACCAGCCTCATCCACATGTAAAAAAAAAGACTAATTATAATGAAAGTACTAAAAAAGAAAAATCGAACACTCAATACATCAACTATGAACATGGCCACAATGTGCGGATCATGTTTGGAAAATAAAGGAACATTCACATCACTCTAGAAATATATGCAAATATCTACAGATTCAGTTAAAAATAAAATAATGCTTGATAATGGCTAACAGAATAGCTGAAAGCGCTCGGATATATAGAATATTTGAACAGTTATTACACACTCTTTATGTCCAGAAAAGAAATTACTTAGACAAATACAAGAAGAATTTAATAAAAAGCTTAATCGCAGTGCCTTCTCAGTTCTCTTTAATGAAACTTGTATAAAAGAGAGATTGCTGACCAAATACACGCACACACACACACACACACACATATATATATTATCTATCAGTTGTAGTGATATTTAAATGGCTGCCTAATTAGCATAGCTACGTCTTAGGCTATATAAATGCCCAAGCAGTAAGGGAAGACCAGGTGTTGGTATGCAAGATAAACGACTATTGCTGGACTGATAAAGTATGAAAGAAAACAAACTTCATAGCATTGAATACACAGGTGAAAAATGATTTTTAGACGGAAAATTAAGCATAAAAACAGAAATGTATGGATTCTTTCTTGATCTTCTATTCATTCATTGAATTATTTTGCATAATAATGGAAATTAATTGGAAGCTGATGGTGCTAACATGAAATATGCATTTTTACTGAAATACTTCTTAGAAACATTAGTAAGTAATCAGGTCCTCAGAAAACGTGGCTTAAAAACTTCAAACATTTTACTTTCCATATTTCCCACCATAACTAGATGTAGTGATATGTACAAAGGGAAAGTCAAAAATTATCCGCACTCTTGTCTAAAGATATATCATGGCGAATGTGTGGATAATTTTTGACTTAACCTTCTAAATGACTGCCTAATTAGCATAGCTAAGGCATAGACTATATAAATGCCCAAGCAGCGAGGTTAGACCAGCTCTCGGTATACGAGATAAACAACTACTATTGGACTGATAACATAAGAAGGAAATCCCACTTCATAACATACATACTATTTTAGCAACATATATATATATATATGAGAGGGGGAGAGAGAGAGAGATTCCTATGTCTGAATGCTTTTGGATAATATTACACATTATCAAAGACTTGGTTTTTTGTCAGGTCAATTTTATTTTCAGTTAAGTCTTTCATAATGGATAATGTTATATATATATATGTGTGTGTGTGTGTGTGTAAAACATACAGATATAAATAAAATATATCTAAAAAGAAAATATGAATATAGACAAAAGAAAAACTTTTCTTTAACAACATGTTTTGTCCCCAATTTACCATAAGTTCCTCAGCTGACGAAACACACTGGCAAAGAAAAGTTATATATATATATATGTGTGTGTGTGTGTGTGTGTGTGTGTGTGTGTATGCAGTGGTAGACCTACATTTTTGGGTCCCTGAAGCTTAAACAGATATAGGGGCCTTTTGCAACCAGCAACAATAGATTCGAGAATACAACTGCCAAAATGAAATAAATTTCAAGAACAAATAGATTCTGTTGAGATCAACGAGCCCATTTTCCCTAATGTTTTCGTTGTTCTTTTTAGGATTAATAAAAAATAAATTTTCTTTTTGCTAACGACTGATAAAAGGTTGACCAAAAAGTTCCTTAGATATTTGTCTTTTTTTTAGTATGAAGATGCTTTCATCGGTTCTAAGACTTTAATAAAATTTGGTAGCATCAAGTCATTGTTCATGTATACCTATATGTGTGTAGGGGGTGTGGAGGGGGGGCACTTAAATTAAAAATGGAATTCTCTGAAAATGATGTAGCTCCGTAATTGTCAATTATGAAACTGGGAAAGAACCAAATCTAATAGAGAGAAACAAAATCAATCGATTTCACATTGTCTACAGAATGCAAAATTCATTAAGGAAATTTTGAAAGTCACAAAAGGTTTAAGAAGCAGCTTTTTACGACCTTAATGAAGAAGGTAAAACAAACAAACAAACAAAAAAAAGATGAAATTCTCGTTTGGAACAAAACAATTAATTAACCTCAGCTGTTTCCACAGTAAAATTGTTTTAGAAGCAGAGCCAAATTTCATATTCTGAGTTAATTCCTTGTGAGCTATGTAAGTCTTTGCAATGGAGAGACCATTTGAGAATAGCAGATGCTGTAACCAGAAAACTCATTTGGGAAAACAGTTAACAGAAGAAAGATAGGTATATCAAAAACTTTTGCTTTTCCTGTGAATAATTAATAAAGGTTTATGATAAGCAAAAATCAGTTGCTAATCAGACTACAAAAACTGACAGACAAATGTCATTTGTAGAGCTACAATATGCTGCTATCTTTGTTTACATTGCACTAGTAGTATTAGACATAAGAGTAGCCTAATTCTTTGCATGAAACATTGTCAGATATTAATTTTTCATCACCATTTTGTTTTGTCTAAAATTCCCTTTTCTTGTTTTGTATCACAACTCCCAGATCATTACTCTATAATTGCTGGTAAACAGTGTGGTTTGAAAATACCCCTCTGTGGACTGGAACTTGTGTTTCCATGGCAGCTGCCTTACTGATTAGGCCTTAATAATAATAATAATAATAATAATAATAATAATAATGATTAATAAGCAACAATGCTACATAAAATAAATTTCAAGTACAAAGACAATGCTGTTTGAATAATTTAAAGAATTATCATCTAAAAGAGACATTCTCAATGTGGACCCTGGCATATTTGAAGAGAGTTATATACAACAATTTTTACAGATCAATGATTAATAATGGCTTTAAACAAATGAATCCTGTGGACATGTCTAGTGTAAGATAGCCAAATAGAGCCCATCTTCAGGCTGGTTTTGAATTCAAAGTTGTCTTTCTCCTAGACTGGTTGTCACTCATGGCTAGTGAAGTGTAGCGTCAATCATCATCTCCAGTTGCCTTGATCTATCCACTTCCCTTCATCTTTCATTTCTATCTGCTCTCACTCTAAATCTTCTGTAACCCCCTTGCCTTGATCGACCCTCCGTCCTTCTCTTTCTCCACATCCCTTCCTTTACCACTCCTATCTGCTCTTCCTCCAACCCTTCTGTAACCCCATGCGTGATAGTGGCCACAGCCTTGCTTGGGGTGATACGCTTAAAAAAAAAAAAAAAAAATATCCAGTCTGCTTTGATATTTTAGCCATAGTCTTTGTTTTAAGTTTTGTCCAGGATGTTGAAATGTTCAAGTTTTCTTTGTATTCAGTAATAAATAAATTTCTCTCAATCCGTGACATTTTCCTGTTTAGCAGAGGGATCATGAAACCCGAGAATGGTTAAGAATGGCCAGTCTAAACAATAGTCAATCCAGCAAAATAGTAACTAGAAATACACTTATTAATTTTCACTTAAACAAGGCTTATGATATTAATTAGTTAATGATTACATAAAATTAAACATCTGACTTGCAACTAAATGTATTTTCGGCGATATAAATGAAAAGTTGGCTAGAGGCTAGAAGAGAAGTGTGAGAAAAAAAACAAAACCTGTTGACGAGACCATGCCACCAATCTAGTACTGCAGTTAAATTCATAAAGTCTAAGTACCAAAGAGGAAAGCTCATCAGAACAATTACCATGAAATTATTTATAGAAAAGGTGCAAGTAAGCTACACTATGGCGATGGGAAGTGACTGATGCTGAGATGCCAGGTCAGGACCAATAACATTGCAGAATTTTTTTGTATTTTATCAAGAATCTCTAAATAAATAGTGGAAGCACCATACCAGATATGGCATCATTATTCAATGCATGAAAGAATGGTAGATTTATAAATGTGTAAGACAAATTCTGGCAAGAAAGATCGTCTAACACAGCATAGAGAAACAACTTTCTTACTAGCAGAACTAGTAACTGGTTGAATATAATCTTTTCACTTTGTCAGCAGAAAATGTTAGCCATGAAGGCACAATGAGTCACTCTTCTGGAGGTTAGCATCAGCTATATCAAAAAGGGTTCTCTCAGACAATTAAAAGAGAGCAGTTTTGTTCAAATTAACATACCATTCCTTGCTCCAGTTAACAAAAGAGCATGGGTCATTTTTGAGATCAGTTGCCAATTTGATCTTATTGAACCTATATTATGGCAGTGGGAAAGTGACTGAATCCAAGATGCCAGGTCAGGATCAATAATAGTAACAGGTGTTCTATAGGAAGACTGCTATAATAAATGAAGACACTGAAATAGGTGAAACAAAAAATAAAAATCTACTAAATATAAACTACAATGAATTTTGTCTTATACGATGAAGAAACATGTGTCTGGTTGATAGGTTTTGTTGTCCAGGTAAACTCAATTTATGTCGGCCTCTGAGATCTTTGTCTTCAGATCAAAAGCCAGCAGCTATGTAAGAGCGACACATGGACTGCATCCTTAATTTGACTACAGTCAAGTCGGGGAGAAAATGAATGAGCAAGAAATAATGGAGGACTGAAATTAATGATGATAATGAAGAGATGAAAAGGAGAAGAGATAAAAAAAAAGTCCATACAAATGAAGAGAAAATTAGAAGACGTTATAGCTATACCAGTCAGCAGTTGAATGCGTCTACCAATGAATAGTGTTGACGTGGGCGTTGCCATGGCAACATTTAATAACTTTTCATTGAGAAGCGAGCAATACAAGCTGTACTAGTTTCAGCCTCTGTCAACTGGCCTCAATTGAAGAAATAATGAAATCATTCAAGTTCTATTATTTTTTGGTTTCCAGTTCCATGTAGGGAAATGAAAACAGAAGAGAGAAATGAAGTAGGAAGAAAAAAAGAAAGAAAAAATGGTTCATATTATTTCAAACAGAATGCTGAGTCTTTTGTCGTTTCTAGAGTCATAGATGTGATAGAGAAAAAGGGTTTGTTTTTTTTATTTAACAAATACCATATAGAAAATAATACCATATAGAAAAACCATATAGAAAATATTACATATTTTTTTAAAATATTAACCTCAGTATTTTTTCTCTATAGAAAAAATAATGCGTAAAAAACACACTCAGAATTTAAAGTCTGTGAAAATGTGATCAAATCCTTTTTTTTTTTAGTTATATCTAATATTTTACAGAACTAAAAGAATGCTTTTACAGAAAACAATAGATCAATTTTTGCCTCACAAATTTATCTTTGTAATAATATAAAAATTTTATTATTTAGTATTTTTAACAAATTGAAGTAATTGACTAATTGATATAAAAGATCTATTTCACTAAAAGTATGCCAGTAAAACTCAGAAATAATATTTTCTAAAAGAATAAACAATATTTAAATAATAGACAAAGATAAAATTGAAGGTTTTTTTTAATCATTTCACCCCCCAAGCAAGGCAATGAGGCCACTAAGATGCAAGGGGTTACTAAGTGTGAGAGAATATAAAAAAAAAAACACACTATTATTCGTTGATTCATTTTTCATGGCTTATCAACCCTTTGCAGGTTATTTAAAGCCATAAAATATTTTTAGATTGTAAGAATTTCTTTTTGAGATAATAATGATTTAGTGATATAAGTCTTACTAATTAACTCATACCTGGTGAAAGAAGGTGGATTCATACCTTTCCCAGGGGTATTTTTATATAAGTGAATATAACAAATCCAACTGGAATTGGAACTCGACTCTCCGATTAACAATTTTGAGCCATTATCCATTAAACCACCCACACATCTAATCTTACAGCACCTGATATTCTCGAGTGGTTACCCATCTAGGTACTGAAAAGGCTCAACATTGTTTTAATTGGTGATTATATGGGAAGTGGCATATCAATGTGATATGGCTGTAAACCATAAAAACTAAAATAATCTTTGTTCATAATATTTCTATAGAGATAAAAAGATATATTTTGTGTATGTAACATTACATACATTATCAATACTTTTTATTTGTCTCCAAATTTATGATTTTATTGCTCAGTCCAGGGTAAGGGTTGCCCAAACTGGGTGGGAGGGGAATGTATTATTCCAGTTTCTTATTTCAAACTCAGTCAAACTGTGTGTACACATTAAATTGCACAAGCACATCTAAGTTGCTCAAGCATAACACAGATGTACACATATAGACATGAGGATGTAAAAATTACAGTTTGTGATGAATAATATATATATATATATATATATATATATATATATATATATATATGTATATTTAAAATTATCTTTATTTACAGAGGAAGAATACTCTGTATCAGGAATATAGATATACAGTATAGATGTGTGCGAACTGATTGTCAGTTTCATAGATTGTGTTAAGGTGAGAAATTGAGTTACCTGTTGGTTTCTACATCCACACTATCTCTATCTAGAAACACATTAGTTCATATATTGAACACATCTTCTTTATAAATATATTCTATATATATATATATATATATATATATATATATATATGATTGTTTATTTAAAAATTATAACATAAATATGTTATAAAATCACTACAAAAATAGCCATTTTGTTTCAACATCCCCGGTGTCTTATCATGTGATGATGTTGAATGTAGAATAAAGGGTTTTAAAAGTTCCTCAACTTTTAAAACCCTTTATTCTACATTCAACATCACTTGATAAGACACCGGAAGTGTTGAAACAAAATGGCTATTTTTGTAGTGATTTTATAACATATTTATGTTATAATTTTTAAATAAACAATTATATATGCTCTACTCTTACTCGTATTGAGCACTCTTTAAAGAATAGTAATTGTTGGTTATTGGAATTTATTCCATATACACCAATCCTAGACTTCGTTATATATATATATATATATATATATATATATATATATATATATACACACACACACACACACACAGAGTGAGATCCCAGAAGTGATGAATAAAAATATGCAAATTTTTTATAAGTAATAAGAGTAGATATGTTTGTCTATCACCCGGTTCACACTCCTGCCTAGTCTTTTAACAGGGGTTGAGGTTTATTCCTTGTTTCCTGTTTAGGATTGGGTTTCTGGTTCCTTCTAATGTTTTCTCATTTTCTTTCATTCCCAGTAGCTCCTTGCATCTTAGTGGCATTATCACCTTGCTTGTGCAGGATTGATTAAAATTAAAAAGTACAATTGTAAAACTGCTTAAATATTACTATTATTTTTTTAATGGTACGCATAAAAATAGTTATTATATAAATCTGAATTTACAAGTGTAATTTTTGTTATCAACGAATATCCCACATCAGCCAATCAATGGACACCTGATGATGATCAGAGGGTACTTGGTTGAAACATTGTGTCTATAATAACTTCTATATAAACCAAGATGCGAATAATCCTGTATTAAATCATCTCTACTAGAAATACCCAGGAGTTTTCTGATGAACCTTAATTCTTAAGTTAATGATTAAATGAGTTCCTTGCAACTTAGAATACGATTATCTAATTAAATATTTGAACTTAACAATTTTAACAAAATATTACAATAGCAATCCCAAGTATGAATGTTGGTGATTATTTAAAGAAGTAAGAGGGTACAAATGAAAAGATTTAAAACTGTCAAATTTCATTTTCACATGAGAGTGTTATCACTTCGTCTATCTTCCCTTTCTTTTTCCTCAAACCAAACAGCATCTTTGATATATCTTTTTTTTCTGTCTATCCCTGCAACCAGACAGAAATGGTCCATTGTTTATCTGAGGTAATGGCAGGGTGTAATATACATGTTAACTACCTCACAAAGGAACAAGAAGAATTATAATATGATTGTTTCAAGTTTTAAGGCAATAAAGAAGGTTATAATTAGGAAAAAATAGTGTCATAAATGGCAGGAAAATAGATTTAAATATTGGTTTGAATCAATAATCGTAATCTACTTAAACTCCATATTTGTTTTTTTCACTGATTTACTAAAATAGTTCTAAATAAAAATTGTTCTAAATAATATTAGATGTGCCTTCCATAAGAAAGATTTGGCCACATTGCCTCTCTTTTCAAATTCCATGCAAAAAAGAAAAAAACTTCTCTAGAGCAAGAAATGACTTTTTTCTATTCTTATACAAAGTACTACTTAAAATCCTGGAAACTCTGCACAAATTGATCAAGCTATGCAACCATTTCTGTGTCTTGCCTGACTTTTCCCACATCTCTTGAAATCACTTCACCAGGAAATAAAGAAATACACTTTCAATCATTTTTCTTTTTGAGCGGAAAGCCATTTTGTATGGTTTCCAAACTTTTCAGTAACCTGTTGTATTCAAGTCTAACACTAGCCTTGTACCAGACTAACATTTATTTTATCACTATATACTTTTATAGTCTGCTTCTGTTGGTTACAAAAAGACCATTAATGTACACAACAAATTTGAATAATAGATATATATAATATATTCAACCATTCTGAATATCTCAGCCCTTGAACTTGGTAACAAATCAGGAGGGATGTTACTGTATATATGTGAACAGACACTCTCCCAGTCACTTATGCAGTCAGTAGGGAGGTGTTGATAGTTTACATTTCATGAAGTGCTTTCTGGCAAAACAATACACTATGCTGATATATCAGCTCCCAACCCCTGACAATTTCAATATAGCTCTAAAAGTTAAAATCATTGCTAAAACACCGTTGGAGAAAGATGTGAGTGCCCATGTCCCAATTGGAAGTAATACTGGGATAAATGTGTGTGGTTCTAAGAAGAGTAGTTTGAAGTGAACTAAGGCACCATTGCCCTAGGTAGGATACTTTTTGGTTATTATCAAATGGCTGGTTACTTTGGGGACAGATTTTTTATATTTACAATATGATTGTATTTTTTTTTTAAATTCTAAAGTTCTCCCGATGCATGGCACAAAAGCTACCCAAAGTAACGGGTGAATGAGGAGGGTGATACGAGTTTAAGAGATTGAAGTAGGGAGTGAAGATTAAGAGGATACGGCAGAGAGATAACAATTGACCCTAGACTTGAAGAGGTTAAGATTGTAATGTTTACATCAAAATTATTACAGCTGGTTTTTTAAAAAAAATGCTAATCCTGCCCAAATTTCACTGATAAGAAAATAAATGTAGGGTCAAATAAGTAAGCAAAAGTAATCAGATATATTATTCTATTTTGAAACTTCTATAACTGAAAACTTGATTTTCAGTAATATTTTTTTCTTTTTTTTTTTTTACTAAAGTTCCTCCAATTCAAGCCCCAGGAGCCACTCAAGACAAAGTGTTACTGAATGAGGTGTGTGATATGAACATAAGAGGAGGAAGTAGGACGTAAAAATGACAAGGATGCAGTAGCTAGAAAATGACTGACCCTAGACTTGAAGAGGTAAAAATTGTAGTGTTTAGGGAAGCATCCATGTGGGAGTCTGTTCTACAAAAAAGTAGCTTACGGAGTAGAACATTCAAGGTAAAAGTTGCTCCGAAGATTATATGTATGGGAAAATGATAAATGCATTTTTATAAATCAAGGACAATTTTAGGGAAATCTATGACAAAGTGGAAAAAAAGGTTTGTGTGATTTGATTTCATCAAACTAAAATTATGTTTATGTTGACCAGACTACAGATGCACATGAAGGAGAGGTGATGTTGAGAAATTTTTAATTCAGATTAAAAATTTATTTTTTTAAAATATATGTTTCATGTATATAGTCTAGATGATTTTATTGTTTCTTTTTGTTTATGTTTCCATCAATTTTGTCATTAAATATTCTACATTGTGATAACAGAAGATCAGCCAAGAAAGGTGAAATGTAACAACCTGGACACAATTTTACTGTGGATGTTCTAGCAATTAAAGCATTTCTATACATTTTCATCTCAGTAAATTCCTTTCTCTTTCAATTAGAGCAGTATTTTCTAATTAAAATTGTAGAGAATTGGTTAGCTTGCAAGTGGTCTGACACACAAGTAGACTGGTGTAGTCACTATAGGCTGAATGCAGCCCTGAGTCATCTGCTGCATTAGGTACTCTCCTATAAATAAGGTAGATTAGCTGGCTTGGCTTTACAAGGAGATACAAGAAGGCAGCCATGTTAGCAGGTAAGTCATTTGACTTCTACAAAAATTATGGCCAGACTCGTGATGGTGAGCAACAAATGAATTGAATGTGTTGTTTTGTAAAAGATTACTTTCATTTTTCATATAATCTTTTATTTCAATTACTTGAGGTTTCTCCTATGTATTCCTTGTGGCAATTATGACAGGTGATAGTGTAAATTCATATGTATGTAAAAAGAGAAATTGTGAATGAATGCAGGAAAATAAAGGATGAAGAAGAAAAAGTAAGTGAAGGAGAGGAACAGAAAGGTGGTAGTGAAGTCAAATATTCATTTTGGCTGCTCTTTCGGCATAACTCAGTGATGTGCAGCCAGAAATTGGACAGTTCTTATCTGATTGGAGTGCTCTCTGTTTTTCCTGGGAGAAGGCAAGCGACAAAGAGATGCTGTGATTCCAGATCAAGCACAAACAGGAGTAGTTAAGAACCAGACCCACAAGAAACTTAATTGTACACTTAACTCTACCTCATAATTTCCCTTTGTGCAAAACTGAATTGACCAGTAAATTGGTTGGAATGACCAAACAAGGCAAGTTTAGTTGGCTAAAACCAAGCAGATTTGCTACTAAGTGATTTTCAATTACCCACATAAATTTTTTTAATGACAACAGAACAGAGGAGGCTCATCTTTTTTTTCCAAAAGCATTATGCATGTGTTTTTAAAGATGACTTGAATTGAAAACAGCTTATTTTT
The DNA here is from genome assembly GCA_964036315.1 of Acanthosepion esculentum. Lineage (NCBI taxonomy): Eukaryota > Metazoa > Mollusca > Cephalopoda > Sepiida > Sepiidae > Acanthosepion > Acanthosepion esculentum. The sequence continues at coordinate 33,551,541 of OZ038514.1, forward strand.
GTAAATTTACTCACATGTCTTTTCTGCTACTAACTGTAAAACAGACATGGGTAACTTTTTCCAAGATGTCACGTCAAATATGGCTCATCATAAGGCGAGGTAATTTTTTGTTGAAGTCGTTTCAAACATTTTCACTACAGAAGACCATACACGTAAGCATGTTCCTTAGATAAAGGGAAAGGTTGATTTTTTTTTTTTGAGAAATGCATCATTTAAAAGCTTTTCCACTTTATCTCATCACCTCCACTTTTCCGGCACACAAATAGCAAAAAGTTTATTGTTTTTCAGTATTGAATGAATATCTTAGAATTGAAGGGAAATTAGAATATATGTATATATATAATTAGAATTAATGTGGTATCACTTAACTGAGTGTTGTTGGTTCAATCAGGCCGACTTCAAAGTTTAGTGAATGCATTGCAGTAATGCTTTCACTCTTCAGGGCTATCAGATTCTCAGCCCACATTTATTCCATATTAATTCGATTAACGCTCTATCCTTATCTTTTAATATTGAGCACTTCATGACAAAAAAACTATCTGCCTAAAATGCTTTCCCACCAGTAAACTATGGACAAAAGAATCAGCAATTTTGACACCTAAAAGCTCTTACAACTTAATACTATATATATATATAAATGGGATGGGGTGAAAAAATTCTTGGCCTGACCCACTTTCAAAAATCTGAGCAAATCCCCAAATATCAGATTTTATTTTGGAAAAAGATTTTTGTTTGGTAAATATTCAGTTATTATTTGCAGATATGTATATAAATAAGAATAATATATATATATATATATATATATATATATATATATATATATATATATATATGTATATGGAAAAACAATATATCAATTTATATCACAATAATTTTAGTAAAATCTATTACAAAAATATAAAACAAAAGAGATAAAAACATAAAGAAAAGGAAACTAAATGAAACTGGTTAGACAATATACTGAAAAATTAATTTAAAAAAAAATTTCTCAGCATCCCTCTTTGTGCGCATCAGCACAAACATCACTGTAGGCCAATGAAGTCTTAAAGAACAAAATAGATGACAAAAAGATTTTTTCTCTTTCCTTATAATGCTCTGTAAATTTACATTGAGCACTATTTTGTAAAAATAAAAATATCTATAAGAACACCGGATTATATATCTTACAGTTCTTTCTAAATATATATATATATATATAAGAGTTGCCTGACGATTGCATCTAGCATGAAACAGACTGTTGCCTCTAAGTGTTGACGTCTATGTTCACTTTTATATTTACACATGCTCTATCTCTGATATTGAGCACTTTATCCCATAAATATAGCACACTTTAAGACTATATTTCTTCATATATATATATAGGCACGGTGGAGTAGTAGATAGGGACTCAGATTGAGGAATTGGAGAGCCAAGTTCGAATTAAATTCAAATCCATTACGTGCTAATACCCTTGGGAAAGGTATTAACCCTCGTCTTCTCCCTACAGCTATGGGTAAATAGCAGGACAGACTGGGTTCAATAGCCTTTATGGCAACTGGTCTAGGAGAATTCGAAACCTATGTAGAGTTGTTTGGGGATCTTGTGGCACATAGTCCACCAGGTCTCTCCATTCAGCCCTTCAAAAAGTATGGTTGGTTCTGCACAAAACCTTCACCACTATAATCAAATCATATGTGCTGGTGTCTGGGCTGTCAGTCCCTAGGAACTGAGCTGCTTGAATGTTGAATATGATGGGAGAGTCCATTATATATAGCACTGTTGAGTGATAAGCTAATTCTCTAAACAACAGCCACCTGCACTAATGCAAAGCTCTTCAGTAAAATGAACGGAGCACTTTGGCTGATTGGCATTTGTTTACATTTGTAAAAACAATACGCTAGATTTAGTTGTGTAACTCTATCGAGTGAAGATAGCTCTGGCTGACACCAAATTAGTTGTGTTTCAATCCTGGTTTGAGGCATTCGGATGTCTAGTCGCACCGAGGAGCTGTGATACAGCAAAACAGTACTGTCTGTGAATGACATACATATATATATATATATATATATATATATATATATATATATTCAACTATATATACATACATGCATACATATATATATATATATATGAAAGTATATATACATACATACGTATGAAAAAATATATACATACATACATACATAAAAGCATAAATGTTATATATATATATATATATATATAGGTATGTGTGTGTGTGTGTTACTAATATTATTACTGCTAGACAATACTAAGCTTGGTAAACATTGTGGATAAGGTATTTTCACCCAGCAGTTGGTTCTTGATGCTCAGCCGAAGACCATCATTTCAAATACTGATTTTCTAATGGAGCAGCATTTCTCCATTTGAAAGAGTGATATAAATCAATATTCATTTGTACATATGGCCTTGTACCATATAATAAGCTCATCAAAACTAGAATTTTGAAAACTGATTTCTACTTGACTCAAGCTATACAGACTTCATCTTTTTTTATTTTTTCACAAGCTTTGTACTGCATCATAAAATATCAGTAATAGTATAATTATAATTATTGATAATATCATTAAAGAGATTTATCTGTAAATATTAAAAAGCATTTTTTAATAAAAGAATATTACCATGACACTTAACCAAAATGGCTGAAGTTACTTGCCAGTTTTCTCTCATAACTTTATCTTCCACTTTATCATGTTTCTTGTGTTTAGGCTGGACATGGAATTAAGTCCCTTTAACTGATATTTTATTTTTCATTGAAGAAGCACTTGAATTTTATTATTAAATGAAGCATTACCAACTATTTTTGATTGCTATTTCTTTCATCTTAATTTCAGATGCTTTACGTTGCAACTACTCAGACCATCATTCTGTAGTCATTAATAGTAATAGTATCTTGAATCTTATTATAACAGTCAACAATTAATATATATTTTACTCTAATTTCTTTCATCTTAATTTCAGTTGCTTTTTATTGCATCTATGCTGACCAACGTTCTATAGTAGTTACTAGTAATGTCTTGAAATTTATTATTAAAAGAAACAATTTTTAATTTTTGTCTATTTTCTTTCATCTTAATTTCAACTGCTTTTTATTGCGATTATACAGACCAACATTCTATAATAGTTACTAATAATATCTTGAAATTTAATATTAGAAGAATGATTATTAATTTTTGTCTATTTTCTTTCATCTTAATTTCAACTGCTTTTTATTGCGATTATACAGACCAACATTCTATAATAGTTACTAATAATATCTTGAAATTTAATATTAGAAGAATGATTATTAATTTTTGTCTATTTTCTTTCATCTTAATTTCAACTGCTTTTTAGTGCGATTATACAGACCAACATTCTATAATAGTTACTAATAATATCTTGAAATTTAATATTAGAAGAATGATTATTAATTTTTGTCTATTTTCTTTCATCTTAATTTCAATTACTTTTTATTGCAACAACTCAAACAGACATTCTATGAATGTTAGCAAAAAATATGAATCAAAAATTAAAAAGTTCTTGGTCATGAAAATCATATAAAAATTAAAAGAATTACTCATCAACTATAATAATAATAATAATGAATAAATCTTCGGGTAATTATAAAATTCAAAATTATAATAAAAAGCTGATAGAATAAGTGGTCGTATGTGGCCAAATATTAAAAAAAGCACAATTTATGTAATTATTTATATATGTATTAAAAATAGTGATGACTCTCAAAGTTTTGAATAAAAGTTTTCAACCCTGATTTTTCTTTTTTCAATTCTCACACCATTTTATAAATTTAGGAAAAATGTATAAAACTATTTGAATATTATTTAAATCTCTCATTTGCATTTTAAGAGAGAGGCACATATACCTAAAATTTATATCAAAATGATATTTGCTATTAGAAGCTGAAGTATTGCTAAAGTAAGAATTTAGCGACATCAAAATAAGTAGGATATAGTAAATACAATTTTGTTCAGAAATATTCCTAAAATGCACAAAGATAATATTTTTTTAAAGATTTTCCTTGACTTACAAATATGATACTAATGTTTTTGGCAGTAGTACTTATGCACAACTTAGTAGCTTATGGCAATGAATACCAAACAATTTCATTATACACGAAAAGGAAACTTGAAATGAGAGACATACGGTCCTATCAAAGAATGCTCAGAATGTTATGGACAGAGCATGTGAGTAACAAGAAAGCTTTAAGGAAAATAGGAACAAGAATATTATACTTACAATCAGAAAGAAACAGCTGAAAATTCTGGGACACATTATGAGAAAAGAGGGCTTGGAGAATCTAATACTCACAGGACATACTGAAAGCAAGAGAATCAAGGGGAATCATTTAGTCACCTATTT
>OZ038514.1:33560896-33603396 GCA_964036315.1 Acanthosepion esculentum
TTTGTGTGTGTTCAACACCACAGAGCCAACATGTTTCTAGAACAGAACACATAATCTGGTGTGATTTGAACACGGCAGTATGCTCACAACCTCGGTCATGATGATTTGTGACTTTGTGCCAACATGACCATCTTCTGAATGGTTATCCAATTTCTCTAACATGGCTTAGGTTAACTTGTGGTATAGTTTCCAGGCATTTCATAACGATGCCTCCTGCTGGAATCATTTCCCCAGGTCAATATTATCAAGAAATCATGTCCTTGACAAATTGACCATGGTGAGGTTTGAACACTGTTTTTCTAACTCATCAGCCACGGACAGACAATATACAATAAAGGAATGAGGACTAATGAAGAAAAAAAATGTTTTAGTAGTTTTCTACAGTCAGATTTGCATTCCTATGTGGGAAATTATGATGCAAGGCTCATTCAAGGTGTTGGACAATCACTGAAGTTAAGCAACATCAAACCTGGACATTAACTAGATGGGTGACCACTTGGGAATGCCAATTGCTGTAAGCTTGATGTGCAGCTAGTGTAATGGATAACTGTTTGGAATCGGAAATAAGAGAGCCAAGTTCCAATGTGGTTCATTATTTTCAATTATGCACAAATATACTTGGCTAAGTTTTGAATCTACCTCTTCTCCCCCAGCTATGGGTTAATTAGTAGGACTTGTATCAGTAAATCATTATTATTGCCAAAAATTTTGTACACTCTAAAAATATTTTCTGGCTTTAAATAAGTTGCAAACGGTTGATAAACTGTGAAAAAATAGATCAATCGATCAATCTATGCTATATAAAATATTTTACATTATGCATATACTTCTATACTATATTTTAGGGAAACTGGGGAGGTGCTACACTCGAAATGGAAATCTCCACTGATCAGGCTGATTATGGGTCAAAAAGCCGTGTAAGCAATCATTTGAAATGATTCTCATGGTTTTCACTGATGAAAGATGAGAAATGCCAGCAAAGTAATGGCTACCAAATAAATATGTCTTTCAATTTTTAACAACCTGGAGAACTGGGGAAGTGCCACACCAAAGATAGTGGGATTATTTCTGCTTGTATTCCCACGAAGGAAAAGAAAACCAAAAAACATAAGTAGGTAATGCTGCCATGTATAAAACTGTGGAAGCAATAAAGTAAAAGTAGACAAGGTGAGTGAGAGAAAAAAAAAAAAGGACACCTCTCACTTGCCGATTAAGAACAAGGTAAAAGGTCTGGAAAGACAGAAGGAAGATTACTGTTCCCAGAGGGATAAATGTATCTTACCTTCAAACATATGACAGAGAACGAAGGATGAGAGGACCTCCCTCTCCCCAGGATGCAGCCTGATAAGAGATATGAATAGTTTTGTGATAAACAAGAGTTCATAATAGTACAAAGGTCTTAAGGGCAAGAGGTTATAAAAATATGCTAGATAAAGAGATAAATAAAATCCTCCAAAGATGAAATCTAATATATAAACAGTACTTTTGGATTTTCTTGTACATATGTAACATAAGCTGAGAAATTTCAAATATGCACATCATTATAAAATACTTCAGTATACTTCTATAATTATAATGGCTGATTGCTTGTGTGCTAGTGAGGCTAGCCAATTTCTATTGTAGATGCCTGCTAAGACACATTTCTATTTGATCAACACCTACAGAGCCTGCCTGTGGTTTATACTGCAACTGTATTGAACAGGCCTTAATTTGAAAGAGAGAGAATCATTTGGCATGATCAACAGTTTGAACAATACCAGTACACTCACAGCCTTAGTCACGATGACTTATCACTTTGGGCTAGCATAACAATCAATATTTTCTGAACAGTTCTATCTATCCAGTCTTCCACCCATTGCTTAGGTCAACCTAGGTCATGCTAGCACAATCATTGACAAACAATTCTGTATATGTAATTTTACTCACAAGCAGCCACCCTCTTTGCACAACCCATGGTATGGCTTCAAAGCACTTTCTTTGTTGTACCTTTTTTACTATATAGTACAGGGTGGGATGGGTAAATTGCCACCATTTTATATTTTTAATTTTGTACATGTGCATCATTTGTTTTTGATTTTGTCAGCCACACTCTAGTAGGGTCAGTTGGACACTGTTTGTGAGAAAAAAGAGCACCATGACACAATTCACTCTGCCAGCATTTTGGAAATGGCATGTTATACATTCATGCCAGAAGCTCCAATACTAACATTTCTGAGTGTTTGGGTGTTAATTTGAGGTCAGTACAGAGGAATCAGAAAGAGATGGGTGAGTCTAATGGTGATTATGAAGGTACAGCAGCTTGGAAAACTAACACTGATCATTCGGATTTGTTGGTGTGGGCCTCAGACTCAACATGGAAGCATACAGTTGGTAGTACTGCCCTGGGTCAAGAGGGTGGCTACTGGAAGACCCAATATCTGGCAACAGGATTTTACATCATGACACACAAACAAGAGAACCCAGTCATATCTGCCAGACAATTTCTGCAACCACATCACCCCTTACATCGGGCCACATAACTCCCCAGACTGCAATCCCCTTGATTATTATGTGTGAGGCATAGTTGAGAGAGAAACCAGCAAAACTTGTAAAACCAAAGATGAACTGAAGGCAAAGATTATGGCAGCATTCACCAACTTAAACAAAGAGACTGCCCAGAAAAGTTGCAGGAGACTCCGAAGTCTTCTGGAGGCCATGGTTGAAGCCAATGACAATTTTATTGAATAAATTTACTCTTTAGTATTTCAAGATGTTTTTGTTTAATTTTGGTAAATATATCTGTTAAAATGAAATGTAAGTGTTATTTTCATTTTTGCATAATTTAGATGACAATTTATCCATTGCACCCTGTGTCTTCAATATTAGATTGAATGATTCTATACTATGAGAATACTTTTATACTATATAGACTTACGGCCATATCACGTTGAAACACTGGGTTTTGTATGGTCACTGAATTTAAGCAACATCATGATTGGTCAGTACTGAGATGGGTGACCGATTGGGGATACCAGGTTTTGTAATGGATAACTTCTTGGAACTGAAAATTGGAGATCTGTTCCAATTCCAGTCAGGTTTGTTATATTCACTGATGCACAAATATCCTTAGGAAATGTATGAATCCATCTCTTCTCCCCCAGCTATAGGTTAATTAGTAGGTTGTGTACCAATAAATAATTATTATCTCCAAAAAGGTCTTACAATCTAAAAATATTTTCTGACTTTAAATAACCTTCAAGAGGTTGATAAGCCATAAAAAAAAATCAATCAATGTATATTATGTAGAATATCCTAAAGAATTAATGTATTTATTTTTAATCTGACATATCTTTGTTTATGTTTCAGATACAAAAACTAGCAGATGTCGACTCTTGAGAAAATCTGAATATGGAAGTTTCCATTAATTTCTGAACTGTAACACTGTCTGTAGCTGAGCAGTCTGAATCACACCAGATCAAATGCGGGTTTCTCCTGCAAAGGAGGACACAGGGTCAAACCCGGCCAGAGAGCTTCTTTCTTAAGTTTTCTTGAGTGCATTGCCAACAGACACAATACACACTATTTAAAATAAAAAAAATGGGATGCCTATTTCAAATATGAGTATCTACTATAATGTTTGAAGTAATAAAAATATTGGATTAAAAATAAATCCATTAATCCTTTAGGAATTGCTGTTTACATCTTGGATACAAAACTGATCAGATATGGGCTGTCGAGAAAAATAATCTGAATGAGGAAGTGTGCATTCCTTAAAAGGGTAAATAGTACTTTGCATTGTTGCTTGCTCTCTTTGGCTGAGTGGTCTAAAGCACACCTGATTAAATGGGGGTTTCTTCTATAAAGGGACATGCAGGTTCAACACTGCCAGAAAGCATATTTTTTTTTTTTTACATAACATGTGGCTGAATGGTTAGAACATTCAATTTCTGACCATGAGGCCCAGGTTCGAACCTCATCATGATCAGTTTGTTAAGAAGGTAGCTTTTTGATGTTATCTTGGGGTGGAGGGGAGATCCACATGTGCAACACCTTTGACAAGTGCCTGAAAGCCATACCACAGGTTGACCTAAGCCTTCTTAGTGAAAATGGGACAATGAAACTATTTGGGAGCTGTCGATGGTTGTGCTAGCGCAAAGTCACAAGTCATCGTGACTGAGAGTTTGAGTCTACTGGCGTCATTCAGACTGTTGATCATGCCAGATAATGTGCTCTCTTCCAGAAACTCTTAACTAAGCATAGTTGTCATATAAACCACAGGTGGGCTCTCTGGGTGTTGAACAAGCACAAATATGCCAGAGCAGATGTTTGCAACAAGGATTGGCTAGCCGCCCTAGTACACGGGCATCCTATATACTGTAAAAATCCCTCTACAAAATATATGATATACATTTAATATGCTACTATACTGTATAAAATATTCTATACGACAACTGTACTTCTTTAAGCTATAGTATGTTCAATAAGTATAACTGAGCACGTTGTGTAGAAGTCATCAGGGTTGAAAGTGGGATTGATGGATCAAGTTCGAATTCCTGTTAGGAATCAATCTCTTCTACCTCCCCCAGCTATGGGTTAAATAGCAGAGTAGACTGTACTCTCTATCTTTGGTTGGCAACCAGCCTAGTTAAAGAAAAACTCTCAATTCAAAACTGGTTGGGCCTAGGGCTGGCAACTCATCCCATAAAAGCTTACTTACTTCAGAAATCACAACAGCAACACCTAGCATGGTTAGTCTGTGTCTTTATACACCGCAGGAGAGTCAAATGTGACCCTGTTCTCCAGAGAGGAGCTGAATGTGGCTTTATTCTCCAGAGGGGCAGCTGAATGTGGCTTTATTCTCCAGAGGGGGAGCTAAATGTGACCTTATACTCCACAGAGTTGTCAAATGTGGCCCTATTCTCCAAAGTGGAGCCATATGTGAGCCTATATTCTACAGGAGAGTCAAAAGCAGCCCTATATCTCAGAGGGGAGCTAAATGTGACCCTATACTCCACATGGCATTCAAATGTAATATTATTATCAAGAGTTGGAGCCAAATGTAGCCTTATACTCCAGAAGGGAGCCAAATGTGACCCTATACTCCAGAAGGGAGCCAAATGTGACCCTATTCTCCACAGGGAAGTCAAATATGATCCTATATTCTACAGGGGACTGAATGTGACCCTATTTTCCAGAGAGAAGTCTACAGGATTTTATTAATATTTTACAAATGCATAGATACCATATTTTTATGAAAAGGAAATAATCTTTTATTTTTTTGTCAGATTTATGATTTAAATAAAAATGCTTCTCTTTCTATTTTAAGGAAAATAAATGTCAATAATTGTAGAGGATCCAAGGAAAGAATTACATAGTATATACGTAAAATAACTAGTAAAATAACCTTGTTTCCATTGCCATCATGGGAATATCAGGTGCTGTAAGCTTAGATGTGCAAGTGATATAATGGAATACATCTTGGAATTGTTAATTGAAAAGCTGAGTCCCAATTCCAGTTAAGCTTGTTATATTTACTGATGCACAAATATCTTTGGGAAAGGTATGAATCCACCTCTTCACCCCCTCCATCTATGGGTTTATTAGTAGAACTTGTATCAGTAAATCATTATTATCTCTAAAAAAATTCTTAAAATTTGAAAATATTTTCTGGATTTAAATAACTTGCAAGAGATTGATAAGCCCTAAAAAACCAATCAATCTTATTATCATAGCTTGGTTTCACAAATTAAAATTTGGAAAAGTTTTCCACATCTGTTGAAGGTTCTCACATGGCTAACAAGGTATATACATCTTACATCGGTTGAAGGAGACTGTCTGGTAGCTGAAGGAAGCACCTCTTCTTTTCCGTGTCGTTTGGCAAGGAAGGTTGTCAGATGGAACTTGACTATTACAGTCACAACATTTCAGCTGTTATATCCTGTCTTTGTCACAAGCTTGTGGTATTCAGTAACCCGGAAAATTTAAATTGAGCCCTTTATTCAGTTCAGTGCAGTAAACCATTCTTGTTCTGTTGCCCATGCAAAAGGATTTCCTGTATTCTTTAGTTCTTATGATGTTACATTTGCTTTTTCCACTGATCCAGAGTTTATGACTTTCACTGCCTCACTCAGTGATTGAACTCATAACCAACAGGGAAATAGTCAGCTAAAAAAACCAATGGTATCTTGCAATGGATTGAATAAAGGGTTCAGTTCAGAATTCTCAAATAAATTCTCAAATACAACAGATACCTGATGAAGGCTGAACATTACTATGGTTGAAACATTGTGACCATAACAACCAAGATGATGACACTAGTCTGAATAAGAATGATAAATCAGAAAGTTACCAAATATGGCAGACATCTGAAGAAGGTCAGATAATAATGGCTGAAATATTATGACTATAACAATCAAGATGAAGATATTAATCTAAAAGATATCAGTGTATAAAAATGTGCAAGGCTGAAGATTACAATGACTGTGATTATAACAATCAAGATAAAGACACTGGTTTGAACAAATCAAAATAATTTCTCATCAAAGAAATGGGTCTCTCTTTATTTTTCCATTTTTCTATCCAACCTTTACTTATATACTATATTAACAATTTCAATTATCTGACAAAAATTAAAGGAAATCTTGAAGATTATTGTAATATGGTTAGTACTAAGAAGCCTACCAAAAAAAAAAAACAAAGTCATTACTGTTATTTGCCGCTAAGAATAGCCTGATTACTAAATTGCTTAACTAAGGTTAATTGTCTGTTAAAAAGGGATGAAAGTCTTTACGCTAACCCACTTGTTTTTCCAAGTTTAGCATTGGTTATTCTGTAAACAATCCTCAAGGATAGAGTGATTTTTTTTATTTATTTAAAATGTTCACCCACCCAAATAATGGCCATGCTTGGCATTATTTAATTCTGATATTTTTAGTAATGCATAAAAAATTTGAAATCACTATCAGGAATAATTTATTTATATATATATATATATATATATATATATATATATATATATATATATGGTTCATTTAGCAGTGTTTATTTTAATTTCTTTTGTAGTATGAAGATAGAATGTTTTAAAGTATAGAAATACACGAAGTAGAAGTTGGAAGACCTCTTTTTATGCAGAATAAAATGAGACATTTTTGGCTAGCAAAGGCTGTCAGCAGATAAGGTCAGAATTTAAGACGCCAGAGTAGCGTCCCTTTTCAACTTAAACCATTTAACTAATAATAGATTTGATATTTTGTTGGGGTCACGAAAACAAACGTTTTTCAACATATCTCGTTCATATATTACTTTTTCAATCACTCAACAGTGGGAAGACATTTAAGTTCATCAACTTGCTAATAGATATGAAAGCAATGGTCTACTCTGCCCCAGTAAAGTATAATTCATTTACTTTTTTTTAATAAATTAACCTTAAAATCAATTTTTTTTTTAATTTTCCTCTGAGCTATTTTTATAATTTTTTTAATTTATGGTATTTTTTATAATTATTATTATTTTTTTATTATTATTGTAATATAGAAGCGACTCTAAGTAGACACTTATGAAGTTTTATTTGATGAATTCACCTTTAGCAGTGAAAACGTTTATTTTATTATTATAGTGGATGCTTACAAGCAAGATGAGATGTGCTTATTTTATTACTATTGTTGTTTTTGTTATTGTTGTTATTATTATTAACAACAACAACAACTATGGATTTCGTTAATCGTTAATATAGACAACAACAACTAGTTTGCCAGTTCCAGTGGTAAAAAGCTATTAAGAAAATGTAAGTGACAAATTTTACAAGCTCCCTCACAAGATATTGTTGGTCACCAACAGTGCCCGCCATAAAATATCCTATTTAGGCTCCACTCTACTTAAAATTCTGGGACCCACAGACCTGAATGCTATTTAGCAAAGCAGTTTATTTTTAATACTTATTATATAATAACAGTCAATTTTTATCCTTTTCAAACAAAGTATTAAACAAACAATGATTTTTACTGGGCTTTTTCATCATTTTCTCTTGGGTATGCCTGCAAAAGTTATTTTCATAGTGGAAGCATATAAAGTGTAGCCTTTTCCATGAAGAAGAAATAAGGAATTTAATTTAAAAGTTTAGTAATCTTTAAATAAATTGAAAGGAAAACTATAAATGAAATCCAATTTAAAAGCAATTATTTATGAAGAAAAAATATTCAAATGTTATTAGCAAAATTTAAAAAATTAATTTAAATACGAATAGGACTGTTACTACAATATATTTTGCAAGGTATAAACACTTATTTTCACTGCTGCATTATTGTAGTATTGTTGCCTAGCTGTGCTGGCCTATTTAAGGAAAAGTTTTAAAGACTGACAGCATTTCCTGATGGGCACTACCATTTTGGTTTTGATCAAATACTGTGCAGTGTGGCACTGTTGGAAAGTACAACAATACCACAGGTTGATCCAAGCCTTGTGAGTGAAATTGGGTAGACAGACCACTTGGGAGCCATCAGTAGCTGTGCTAGCACAAAATCACAAGTCTTTGCGACCAATGGTTTGATTGTGCTGGCTTTGTTCAGATTGTTGATCAGGTTAGATACCACGCTCTCTCCCAGAAACTGTAACTAGGGTCTGCTCAGCATAGTTGCAGTATAAACCACAGGTGGGCTCTCTGGGTGTTGAACAAACACAAATGTGCCTGAGCGAGCATCTGCAATAAGGATTGGCTACCCGCCCTAATAGACAATTATCCTCGAATACGAGTGGCCAGCTATTATTATTACTGTTGCAATACAGAAACATATTACCCACTACCTAAACATGTTTACATCCATTGTTTGATCCATGTGAATGTTCAGTAAATGTTGATGAATTTCAATAGGTGCGAATTTTTACACATGGATAAATTCAGCTCTCTACCTCTGCATTGTAACAACTTTCATGTCAGAAGGCATTTTGCCACTGTCATTCAGTTGTTATTGGGATGTAACAAAGCAAAGAATAAATGTGGATTAACATCAGGTCAGTTCAATTTTTACTTTTTATCATCAACATTTATTGCTTATATTGTAGGCCAAAATAGGAGGCATTACTTTGGGATCAACTCAAGTGTGTGTATGTGGATTAATATTGCATTTCATTTTATATAGATTTTTTTTTTCTATTGCAATGCTCGGGGCTTGTTTTTATTCAAAAGCTAGGCAACTATTAAAAATTATCATAACAAAAAAAATATAGTCAAAATTGGTAATGCCCCATTTAAGAAATTCAAACTATTACTATGAGGTGTAAAAGAAATAAAATGAAAAAAAAAAACTCGTCAACAATCAATAATTGACAATGCTTCATCTAAGAAATACAGGTAACTTAAGGCTGTTGCAAGAAAAATATTGTAAAAAGCAAGAGAAATAAGATGAAAGAAATACTAGTCAAAAATTAATAATAATTGATAAGACTTCATCTAAGAGATCCAAACAATTTAAAAATATTACTCAATTATGCGTGATACATGCTTAGGCGATCATGTATCTTTCGATACATGACTGAGGAACCAGATTTTTTCCTGCAGTAGGTTGCCATTTCTTTCTGCGGTAGACCAGTTGCCATCCAAGGCTATAGAATCCGGTCTGTCCTGCTATTTACGCATAGATGGGGGGAGAAGAGGATTCATACCTTTCCCAAGGGTATTAGCATGTAAGTGAATGTAATGGATTCAACTGGAATTTGAACTCAGCTCTCCGATTCTAAGACTATTACTACTTGGTGTAAAAGCAAGAGAAATAAGATGAAAGAAATACTAGTCAAGAATTTACAAGATGACTCCTAAGAAATTCCCCACAAAATAATAGAAAGTATATTTTGATGAAAGAATTTTTTTCCCTAGATAAACAGATAAGAGTTCATTTGCAAGCAAAAGTAATAAATGTACAGTGTAATCCAAACTGTTCATTTCTCATTTTGCTCCCAACATGATGAGCCGTGTGGTACATTTGTTTGAATTGTATCCACTGATAAAAATAGACACACACATACACTGACGTCTCAAAGTGTCTATTTACATAGGCAGATGGAAGATTTATAAACAACAGAAGTGATGCGAGCTGATGCAGCATCCAACTATCAAAACCGGCCATCACATAAAGCAAATACCGTGATGAGAAAACAATTTCTCTCTCTCTCACTCTCTGGATCTTCTACTACCCATGCCCCAACCAATCAACTGCCCTTTACAAAAACATCATTATCAATTTGTTGCTGGCTTTCTTCGCTGCATGGTGATCAGTGTGGCTCATATTATTGGGAAGCTACATTGAGATTATAAGTCCAACATGACGTCATATTATTATATAATACACCACATATCATTGTATATTTTCTGACTGTATGTCTGTAACTTTTTACTTTATAAGTTATCTCCCTTGCATAAGTTGAAAGCAAATACAACAATAATAAGTGGAAATTTTTAAGACACACATGTGAAAAACTAATAAGAACTGAAAATATAAATTTTATGGCATAGATCAACTAGTATAGATATAAGATTCTACTGGACATAAAGTGAGGGATCAGTTTTCTATTGTCATTAAGTAATAAACTGATCCTCACATTGAATTACTGCATAATAATTAATGGCATAGGGAAACTATTATTAATATAAAATTCTACAGGACATAAAATGGGAGATCGGTTTTCTATTGTCATTAAGTAATAAACTGATCCCCCACATTAAATTACTACATAATAATTGATGACTTGGGTAAACTGGTATTAGTATAAAATTCTACTGTACATAAAGTTGGGGATAGGTTTTAATAAACTAAGTAATAAACTGATCCCCATATTTACCTGAAAAATTGTTTTAAGAGTAAGATTTTATATATTTCAACTGAAAACAATACTGGCTGCTCAGTCAATGAATGCCAAATGTTTCCTTGTAGGGAAAAGGCTAATATCAATACTGGAAAGAGCGATAACATCTACTGGACTTGAGAGACCTGTTTTCCTGAATAATTGTTTTAAGAGAAAGATTTTATAAATTTCATCCGAAAGCAGTACTGGCTGCTTGGTCAATGAATGCCAAATGTTTCCTTATAGGGAAAAGGCTAATACCAATACTGGAAAGAGCGATAACATCTACTGGACTTGAGAGACCTGTTTTCCTGAATAATTGTTTTAAGAGAAAGATTTTATAAATTTCAACTGAAAACAGTACTAGCTGCTTGGTCAATGAATGCCAAATGTTTCCTTATAGGGAAATGGCTAATGTTACTATTACCATAGGTAAATTGCATAAAGTCAAAATGAAATGTTTATTTTATATTCTCCCTGAAACTGCTAGGCATTCTATTTAAATGTTTATGTAAAGTAATTGAGGTGAGAACAACAATTCTAGATGTTCTATAGAATATCTATGCATTTTACTTAAATACTCAGACAAAAATATATAAAGTCAGAATGAATTAAGGACATATCATGTCTGCCAAAAAACGTCTAGGCATTTTATAGAATATTTAGGTGTTTTATTTAAATTCATAGGTAAATTGTAGTCAGAATGAAATGTTTATTTTTATATTTTGCCAAAAAATGCTAAGAATTCTATGAAATAACTAAGCATTCTATTTAAATATCTAGGTAAAGTATATAATCTGAGAATAAAATAAATTTATTTCTATCGGAATACCTTAGTTTCACACTTTGTTGGTTGTAGATTATAAGCTTTCCTTTAATTACAATTTATTATTTATTCAACTCCATATAAATTATGGCAAAAACATGTTAAGTTATTGAAACAAAACAAGTAATTTTTCTGTGATATACAAATTGTTTCAAATTTCTATCACAAATTCTATTAAATTATTTAAAAATGTTTAAAATTTTTCTTTAAAAAAGCAGTTTACACTATTTACATTGTTCAGAATGTTGTACTCATCTTTATTGTCATATTCACAATGTTTCAGCTATTGTACACTCCAACCTTCTTCAGGTGATATTTCTTGGAATTTTGAACTGAACCCTTTCGTTTATTTAGTTTATATTTGGGGGTAGATTGTTCTAATTCCACGTGCCATGCCTTTTCTGGGTGTCTCAGTTTCAGTTACTCAACTGTCCAAGATTTTGTTCCATCTGTTGTGGCCAGGTATTGAACTCACAACTCTTTGGGTGAAGTCACTTCTGGATCACTCAACCAACACTTTTATTCACTGACTCTTGGGGTCATTGGTGAGTGAATTTTTGGGACTGAAAACCTAAATCTCAGTAACCATTTTTTGTTATTGTTGTTTTTTTCTCTAGCTCTCTGTATTACTGATTCCCATATTGTTATATCTATGCTTGGTCATAGATTAAATAAAGGATTCAGTTCGAAATTCCAAGAAATATCACCTGAAGAAGTCCGGAGTGTACAATGGCTGAAACATCGTGAATATAGCAATAAAGATGAGGACAACAATTCAAATGACGTAAATAGTGTAAATAGTTGCAATACCACATCTCAGAAATATAGACAGATCCTGAAGAAGGCCGGAGCGTACAATAGCCGAAACATTGTGAACATAGCAAGAAGGATGAGGACAACAGTTCAAATGACGTAATTGGTGTAAATAGTTTCAATATCTCATCTCAGAAATATAGACAAAAAGCAGTTCATTTTCAGTACATTCTGAAAACTGTTCTCTTTGATTCTCCCTCTTATTTTAATAAAAACAATTAATATCTGTTTTCTTTTTTTGCTTTTTTAAGATGTTTAAAAACTTTTGCTTGCATTCTGAACTTGTTAAAAATAAGATTCAAAATTTCAGTCATATCTACAAAAAAAAGTTTGTCTCTATAAAAACTCTAATGGATAGACAACTTTATCGCTCTCTCTCATAGAAATTTTCTATAACAATTTCATATAGAAATAAAATCTGTTTTTCTCTCTCTCCCTCTTACAAACACACAAATTGTATGTCTATAAAACTCTTGTATATAAGCAAATTTTACATCTTTCACTCTCTCTCATGTATGTAGTTTCACTGTATATGTTTAGCATAGTGAATAGATAAACAAAAAGTCCAATGACTTATCTTCCAGACTGTGTTTTGGAGAGATAGATCCACACATCAGGGGTAAGATATATAATTATTTTTTATTACTTATATTATTACTTACATCATCATCACAGGCATGTTTTTTTGTTGAGGCAGGACTGGGATTAATCTCGTACAAAGCAAGGTGGGTCCTGCCCAACAGAGGATCTCTGTTCACCTCCCCACATACTGAGACTCGTCATAATAATTTGATGTAAGTTTTTTTTACAAAGTTGGATGCTCTTCCTGACACCCAACTCAGACACTCACAGTGGTAGTCCAAGTACACCAAGTGTTTTATCGAGATATTATTTCTAGGAAGGTTTCTATTCTAGGCTTGAGACCCCATCCTAGCCTTATACACACACACACACACACATATATATGTATGGCATTGGCTTCTATAGGAAGCTCTTCCACTGGTCTGGGGTGATATGTGTAGATTAATTGTCCATGGTTAAGTGTAATTGGCAAAAATGCCCAACCATAAGAAAGTTGAATATATATATATATATATATATATATATATATATATAATAATAATAATAGCTGGCCACTCATATTCGAGGATACCCATCTACTAGGGCGTCTAGCCAATCCCTATTGCATACTCTTGCTCAGGCACATTTGTGTTTGTTCAACACCCACAGAGCCCACCTGTATTTTATACTGCAACTATGGTGAGCAGACCTTAGTTACAGTTTCTGGGAGAGAGCATGTTATCTAGCATGATCAACAATCTGAATAACGCCAGCACACTCTAACCCTCGGTCACGACGACATGTGACTTTGTGCTAGTACAGCTATCAACAGTCCCTCAAGTGTTCCGTCTACCCAATTTCACTCACAAGGCTTGGGTCAACCTGTGGTGGGGTTTTTCAGGCACTTTCCTAAGGTACCACATGCTGGGTTCATCCCCACCTCCAGATTGATAACATCAGGAAGTCTCCTTCCTAACAACCTAACAAATTGACCATGGTGAGAAAGTGAACGTTCTAACCACTCGAACACGGTCAGTATATATATATATATACATATATATATATATACACTGAGATTTGTATATATATATATTATATATAGATTTATATATATATATATACACTGAGATTTGTCATTATAATTTGAGGCAAGATTTTACAAGGCCAAATGCGATTCCTGATGCCCAACTCAGACACTCACGGTGGTAGTCCAAGTACACCAAGTGTTTTTAACAACACACCATCTCTCTAGGAATATTTCTATTAAAGGCTTAAGATCCCATCTGCTCCTTATATATGCTGGCCATTGGCTCCTATAAGAAGCTCATCCACCCTTTGGCAAGTCTTGTTTTTCTTCCTTCAAGGTGAAATGCCACCTTCCTCACTAACAGAAAATCTAGTGGGGGAGCTGGATATCAACCAACATGTGGCAGGTTGAACTGAGATTTTTAGACATATTTAATCAAATAGTCCATAGCAGAAAGATCATCTGGTTTATTGAATTTTTAAATATAGCTTCATCTCAGGACTTAGTGGTAATGTACTTTACTTAATATTTATTAAGTCATGAAGATAATCAGACAATAGTTGTTACCTAATAATTATTATGCAGTGACCACATGATTTGCTGATCAATAAAAAAAGGAACAACAAAGATGCAGAATTTTGCATAAAAAAAAAACTTAAATGCAAGATTTCTGAAATAGTAGAACTTTGAATTGAATGGAAATTAACTAAATTAACTTTTTAAACACTTTTTATAGCCAACTTTAGAAGCTGATATAAAATTGAGTAAAAGGAATTGAATTATTCAAATAAATGAAAAAAAAAAGAAAAGATCACTTATAATTATTCTTTGATCTTATAAAATTTTAAGTGTGAAAATGTCTAAAGCAAGAAAACTAAATTAAAATTGTGGCTGTGACTAACCATAAAAGAGAGAATGATTTTGGGACATGATTGCATATTGTCTTATAAAAAAAAATTTAATGCACACACAGAGAGCAGAAGAAGAAAGGAAAAGATATTCCAACTGGAATGATAAAGTATGTCCAAATTTTTGGCATTTTTGTGCATCCATACTTAGCAGAAAAAAGAAGCAAATTGCAAAGAAGCAGAACAATCAATTCAGTCACGTGCCTGGCAAAGGATAAAGAAAACACCATGAGCCAATATGGAAAGAAAGAAGAGAGAAAAGCAAAAGGCCTGGGCAGCACAATAAGGTATCCATTTGTTTAATTCAAATTCATGCTCTAGCCAAGGAACCACAGCAGTAGTAAAAACACTCAAACCGCACAGACGGTGAGAAAAGCAAGAGAGAAATGGAAAAGTAAAAAACCATTATTAGTAGGAACCAAAAATAAATAAATAAAATAAAAAGAGTGGTCGGTGTGTGTGTGTGGGGGGAGGGTAGTTTCAGTGATCAGGGAGATTCAAGTACTTACCATATTTGATGATATATAAGAACCCTACCACTATACATTTAATAGTACAGTATTTCAGAATTAGGTTACACACAAGTACTAGTAGTTTATCATGTCTGGGTAAACAGTGTACCAGACATTTCAATTTTGCATCTAAGACCAAAGAGATATGTTGAACCATTAAAAAAAAGAAAAAAAGCAAGATGTGCAGGTGGTGTAACGGCTAGCAGCTCAAAAGAAGAAATAAGCAAGCAGAGTTCAAATTCCAGTTGAATTTGTTACATTCTCTATCGCACAAATATTCTTGGGGAAAGGTAGGAATCCATTCTTATCTCCCAACAGAAATGATTTAAATTGTAGGGCAGATTGGGTTTTTCAGCCTCGGTTGGCAACCAGTCTAGAACTCTGAACTCAAAATCATTTGGGTTTGGGGCTAGCAACTCCAAAAACCTATTTACTATAGAAAGCACAACAGCAACACCAAGCTTGTTGAGTGTTTGTCACTATACTCCACTGTAGGAGTATAGTGAGTGAGTTAAAAAAAAAAAAAGTGGTGGGAACAATTATATGTTATTAAATTTAGTAATAAAGGCAAAGACTAAAACAGACAGGAACTTAGCTTTGTCACTAGTGTTAGATTAATAATACCTATTACTATAAGTTTATAATTATTAATAAATAATAATACTAAATATGAATAATACTTATTACTAAGTTTATACTGAGAAAGAAAAAGTAATTTTTGGATCAGTAGTCCATCTATTTTTTATAAAATCCATTAATCCATAAGATCATTTTGCACAAATCCTAATCCAATATTATTATCAGCAAAAACTTCAGAAGGAAGCCTCCATCAATATTAGAAAGAGCTATAACATTTAGTGGACTTGAGAAATCCATTTTCCTGAAAAAATCTTTTTAATAGAAATATTTTATAAATTTCAATCAAAAGTAATAATGGTTGTTTGGTCAATGAATACCAAATTTTTCCATACAAGGAATTGGTTAATATTAGCATAATCAACAGTAAGAATTAATTTTGGGCAGAAATGGCTCACATTAACCAAAAAATCAAATGGTGAAATAGCTTCCAAACAAGTCTTAATATTGTTAATTTTGTGAATTAAAAATATGTCATGATAACATTTGCATTTACAATATATTATTTAACCGTCATTTTTAGTGGATACCCATATTTGAGTAGACGCTTCATTTATTACACAGTATATTTATTTATTTTCATCTACCAGCTTGAATATTCAAGAAATCTTATTAAAGAAAAATATGGATCTCTGGCAGGATTCGAAATTGTATTCCCCTTAGCAGATCTGTTAGATCCAACATGCTTTTGACCAACTTAACCACAGAATGTGTCATTGGTCAAGCAAAGTTGAATAGCGCCTTATAATCTTTCCTAGACTCTCAAAACATTCATATCAGCTCTGTTTCATATCCTAATGTAAACAAAGCAATTTCTAAAGTGATGAATTTTTATTTATTAAACCGACAGATCCTATTGCTTAAATGTTATTTTTAGTGGATATCCATATTTGAGTAGTTGCTTCGTTTAGTTATTAAACAGTATATTTATTTATTTTCGTCTATCGACCTGAACATTCGAGAAATCTTATTAATATACACAATATAATTGCATATTTATATAATTTAAGATGAATCACTAGGAAAAACACAAACTGTATATAGAATCATAATAACTCAAACTGCAAGATAGCTCGTATCAATCTCTTTTGTTCAATCTTACATGGAACATTAAGATGGTCATTACTGTGTCCTTAACCAAATATATTATTTCACTTTCACTTATTAGAGGGATTTTTGTCCTTTTAAAAGGTATAAGTAATCTTGGGTATGAGCAATTAAAAAAGTACTATAAAAATAAGCAATAATATTACTGGCTGGCTGGCCACTCATATCGAAGGATGCCTGTCTGCTAGGGTGGGGAGCTAATCCCTGTTGCAGGTGCCTGCTCAAGCACATTTGTATTTGTTCAACACCCACTATGCTCATCTGTGGTTTATACTGCAACTATGCTGAGTGGACCTTAGTTACAGTTTCTGGGAGAGAGTGTGTTATCTAACATGATCAACAGTCTGAACAAGGCCAGCATGCTCAAAACATCGGTCATGATGAATTGTGACGTTGTGCTAGCACAACCATTGATGGCTCCCAAAGGGTTCTGTTTACCCAGTTTCACTGGCAAGGCTTGGGTCAACCCATTGTATGGTTTTTCAGGCACTTGCCAAAGGTGCTGCACACAAGGATTGCCTCCCCCAGATAACATCAAAAAGTCACCTTCCTAACAAATTGACCTTGGTAAGGTTCAAACCCAGATCGCATGGCCAGAAAGGGAACATTCTAACTATTCAGATTAGTAGACATTATAAAAACAACTTATTAATGTCTACTAATAGGTTGTTGAAAAAATAAGTCTCTTTATTTTGGGAAACTTTGGAAAAATAAAAACAAAGTTCCTTTGCTTTTCATTAAACGAAGGTCTCTTAACTTTTAGACTGAAAAGGGAAAAGTAAAGATTTTAAAAAACATATCAAGTGAAAGATGGAAAATTTTGTTAGCACAAATCAAACTGTTTCTTAACCTGATTTGTTTTTTTTATGGTTTATTGACCTCTTGCAGGTTATTTAAAGCCAGAAAATTGGGAGGGGGGATAATAATGATTTAATGCTACAAATCTTACTAATTAACCCAAAGCTGGAGATAGAAGAGGTGGATTCATACCTTTCCCAAGGTTTATTACTTACACATAAGTGAATATAATGAACCCAACTGAAATTGAAACTCAGCTCTCTGATTAAAAATTCTAGGTACTGACCAAGCTTGACATTGCTTAACTTTGGTAATCATATGGGAACTGGTGTTTCAACATGATATGGCTGTAAGTCTCTCTGAATAAAGTTCTCACTCAACATATAAATACATTTGTTTTTTAGTTGGCATATAATTTATATTTTCATGTTTTAGAGTTAAGATACGCAGGTGGCGTAGTGGTTAGCAACATGAAATGAGAAACTAGTGAACAAAGTTCAAATTCCAGTCAAGTTCCTTACATTTACTTTCGCAGAAATACTCTTGGAAAAAGTATAGATGGGGTCTGAATATTAGGACAGCCTAGGTCTTCAGCCTTGATTGGCAACCAGTCTAAGAGAAAGACAACTCTGAATTCAAAACCAATTGAGAATAGGGCTAGCAACTGCATCATGTTTAACCTACTTGCTATGGAAACTGCAGCAGCAACACCTAGTGTAGTTGGGCTGTGGCTCTTTAGCCCACAGTTTGAGTATACAGGACTTGGGCGACTGAGTGAGTTCAAGAGCTAAAATCAGAGATTATGTCAACTCTGTTTCTCAATCAAGCTACAGAAAAGGGCAAAATATTTCTGGATTTAATTTTACAATGAAAAAAACAAAACAAACATAGTTACTACTTAACACCGAAAAAGATACATATATCATATTCTTTCAACTTCATAGCAAAATTTACATTATCTACATTTTGGTCATTGTGCCCTTTGGCTTTCATCACATTTCTCAATCTGACTAACATTCAGGGAATTTCAAACTGAAACCTTTTTATTTAATCTATAAAGTAGATGGTTTTTGTCCCACTGTTCATATATAAAGATATAACTTGTTCCCCTTTAGTACACCTCAGTTATTGCTCACCATCTTTCCACCAAGTCACATTCTGTAGTATCCAGCCCGGTACTGAGCCGTACTAAATCCGAAATAAATGAGATATCTCTAAACATGTAATATTAGCCATTTCCTTATAAGGAAACATTTGTCAGTCATTAACTGAGCAGACAGTGTAGCTTTCAGTTGAAATTTATATAATCCTTCTATTAAAACAATTTTTTCAGGAAAATAGGTTTCTCAAGTCCAGTAACTGTTATTGCTCTTTCTGGTATTGATGGAGATATTCCTCACAATGGGAACAATCTGCTCCTGTAGATTAAATGAAAATGTGTTCAGTTTGAAATTCCACAAAGGCTACCCATATCAACAAGGATTTGATGAAGACTGTAGGGCACAACAACAACAAAGATGAGGACAATAGTCAGCAGTGTAAATAATGATAATTCCTCACCCTGGAAATTCAGGCAGAATTTCATAGCAAAAATAACACATTAAAATTATAGTTGGCAAAAATGACTTAAAAATTTAAAGAAACAATATGACTATTTAATGGTTGTCCATATGACAAGTCATCAGAGAGAATCATTTTTGCTCTACATCAGTATGGCTGGTGCTAACCTCCAGGAAAGCAATTCATTGCACCTTGATGATCTCACATTTTCCACTGACATGAAGCGGAACAATTATATTGAATAAATTGCTAGGTCTACTGCTAGTAAAGTTGGTTCCCAGACTATTTTTCTAGTCAGAATCCATCTTGCACATTTATAAATCTACTATTTGTCAGTGCATAGAATATTGCTGCCATATCTAGCCTGGTACTCCAGTTATACATCTCAACAGGATCCAAAGCAGGGTCTGTAATGCTATTGGTCCTGATCTGGCATCTCAACTTCAGTCACTTTCCTACTGCCAGGATGTGACTTCTCTTTGCCTTTTCTATAAATGTTTTCATAGCAGTTGTTCTAATAAGTTCTCTGTTTTGGTACCTTGAGTACATTAATTTAAGCGTTCTACTAGATTGGCAATTAAGTCTCATTGTTTTACTGTTTAAATAGCTAGATGTAACGATAATTTCTATTCTAATAGTTTCTTTTTTTAACACTTTTAAATCTTTGGGACTCTCTTTCAGTTTTCAGCTTCCCTGCCATCTACAATCTTCAAAAATTTAAATACAATGTCAATCGACCATCTTCTGTCTTCTTGAATCCTGTTCTTTTATTGTTCTTTCTTCCCACTAAAATCTTCTCTTTCTATTCCACACACAGTAACTCATTGCTTCTCATTGGTATTATTGGCTTGCCTGGGGTGAACTTAAAAAAAAAAAAAAAAAAGTTACAAGTAGACTAATAGCTAACAGTTCCCAAAATGGAATTGACAACCAAAGTTCAAATTCTGGTTGAGAGAGTTTGTGTTCATTTCATGCTAATGCCCTTGGAAAATGCAAGAAGCCAGCTCTTCTCCTCCAAGCTATGGATTAAATAGCAGGGCAGACTGGAATCTCTAGTTTTGGTTGGCAACCAGTCTATGAGAAGGATAATTCTAATGTCAAAATTATGGATAATGCAACAGGAAATTGCTCCACTATCTTCCCCAATAACCCAGGGCAATTCACAGATAATAATGAAAAAGAAGCTGTGGGGAGCCATGATTGTTGATGCTCTCAAGGGAGGAATACAGCTACCAATTCAAAACTGTAGAGAAGGCAACAGGAAACCACTCCACTATCTTTCCCAAGAAGTCAGGGCAATTCACAGATAATAAAGGAAAAGAATCTGTTGAGAAGGCAATAGCGAAGCAGTTCACTATCATTCCCAACTACAATCATGGTAATACACACATTACAAATATTTAAGCAAAGAAAGCCATGAAGTGTCATGCTCACCTACATTTTGAAGGGACATGTTACTTAGAGCAAGATTTGATGAACTCAGTGTCATCATTTTACAATTATCACTACAATTTCCATCAAACTTGTCATTAATATTTGAAAGTAAAAAAGGGAGAAAAAACATTATTCATTAAGGAATTATAGAAATGTAAAATGTTAGAACAATATTTAATATGAAAAAAAAAAAAAGAAGCAATTAATAATACAGAGGTTATCTCCTCTTGCCTCTAGGAGACCATACACATCAATACTGTGAAGTGATTTATGGACCAAAATTCAAATCTTTTTTTTCTTTTCTCTCTATTTTTGGTCTCATCTGCAATAAGATAAGCCATGGCTTTTGGGGCAGATTTTCCAGTCATTTGGAATTTTTTCTTCTCACTCACACACGCAAGCACGCACACACACACACACAAATATTCTGCTTACACTAATTCTCTAGAACTCTATAAGATTTATTTTCTTGAAAGACTTTTGCTTTAAAACTTAAAGACATTTCTCTTTTAAGACATTGAACATTATAGTGAAGAACAATTTTTCATACCATTACTTGATATTTTTATATGTTTTTTCTTTAAGTATAAACACATTTAATATTTCACCCTTTAGCATTCAACACACACAAACCCGCCCTATAAATATTGTCTCTCAAAGTTTCACTGTTTGTGGGACTGTGTGTTATTTGCAATGATGTTGTTGTATACATGGTGTGGATTGAACATTGAAAGCTGATATTTATGGGGTGGTTTGAATGCTAAAGGGTGAAATAAACTTCAGTTTAGTGACTTATCATTTACATTTCGTGGTACTGACAGAAATAGCATTTAACTTATCCTATATTATAGTGGGTTCAGCATAATGATTTCAATTTCTGCTTTGTTACACTTCATGGGGAAAGGCATGAATCCATCCTTCCTCCATAAACATCAGGGCAGATTGGTCTCTCTTGCTTAGGGGTGGCAACCAGTCATGGAGAACTCTGCTCAAAACCAGTCTGAAAAGAGAATTGGCCCTGTCAGGCCATCTTGCCCTAGACACACCACTACTACTGCATTACATGTGGTACTGTTACAACCCTAATCGATTATGGGGTTGTGATGCATTTTCAAGAGTTAAATATGCTTGTAATTTCCTCACTGAACCAACAAATAATCATTAATTTCGTCAAGTTTATCAACTGAAAAGGTTCAAATGTTTCTGGAGTAAATCATATTTGAAATGAAAGCAGTAAAAGCAAATAAACAATTTAGATATTAACATTTTTTAAAATTAGATAAAATTTGAGTTATTATATATTGGAGATCCTAATTTTCAAATATCCACATTCTGTAGCAAGAAAAGCAATACAAAATGTTTAATCCTGTTGCCAGAGTACTTTAGTAGTTTGGGGTGTGGTCTTTAGGTCAGGGAGACAAGAGTGAGACTTTGCACACTAAAATTAGTTAACAACATTTCAGCCCACCCCCAGCTGGCAACAAGCTTGAAAGTACATACAAAAATTTTGAAAAAATTCCGTAAACAAACTGGGTCCATTGCCAGAGTGATTTGAGTGTGTGTATATGGTGGGTGGTGGTGGTGGTGTCTGGCCCTTAAGCTGGGGGTTGGGGCATGAGTAAGAGTTTACAAACTAAAATTATTTTGCATCATTTTCACCAGGGTGGAGAGGAGTCCCCCCTCACACACAATGGCAACAAGCCTAATAGTGCATACAGAAATTTTGAAAAAAGTTCTATAAACAAACCAGGCGCATTGCCAAAGTGATTTGAGTCGGAGGTAATGGTCTTTAATTCAACAGGCAGTGAAGACATGCTTAAGAATTATCATACTAAAATTAGTTCACATCATTTTCATGGAAAAGTGTTTGTGTGGAGGCAGGGGTAAATGATTTTATGGGCAGTAGACAAATGACCCCTGCCCCCTGCGTGCTGTGGCTGGCCTGAAACAAACAAAACTGGAAATAGCACAGGTAAAATAATACATGTGCCTTTTTTACAAGGAATATACATATGATAGAAAGTAATTTCTGAATGGCCTTTGTTTGTTGCCAATGTTTTGTCAAAAAAATCTAAAAGGTAAGTGGGAAGGCAAACATCTAATATAAAGTAAATGGGTTTTGAGATAAGAATTACTTTGAAGTGGACCCAGTGGGGGAAAAATGTTAATAATCCCTACTCATAGTTTGAAACTGGGATAAGCAAGAACATAACATCAGTTGCAGAAGCAATGAAAAATTTGGGATAAAAATAAAATAAAAAGGCTAAATGCGTAAGGAATTGGAAATATAAGCTTGTGAGGTGCAGTGTTTTCCAGCAGTAGAATTTAGAGCATCCATCCATTTCTGACCTTGGGTCAAATACTGCGTGTAGCATAATGGGAAATGTAAGAAATATGAAAGAAATAGAGGGGGAAGAGAGAGAGGGGGGGCATGATAAAGGAGGGAGAGAGAGAGAGAGTGAGTGAGAGATACCAAGCAGAACAAAATAAAAAATTAGGAATTAAAAAAAGAAAAAGAAAAAAAGAAAGCATAAAATAGCAAAAATAAAAATTAGTTTTTCTTTTTTTTCTTTCTTTCAAGCATAAGAGATTTCAAACAAATTAATTTATTATCTTATGAAACCATGTCAAAACTAAATACTCGGGCAGCAGTATATATTGAAATATTATCTTATTTTCAGATCCTAATATTCTTACTGAGAAAAGAAAGATTTTTTTTCTTTGTTTCCAAATTTCAAATGTTATAAACTAAATTCTGTAGAATTGCAAAAAAAAATATTAATAGCTAAATTAAAAAAATTATTAACCTTATGTTTAAAAGCATTTTTATAAAAGAGAGACCAAAATTATTTACCTTGCAAAAAAAAAAAACAATCTAACTCCTTAAAGAGAGAAAAAGAAATTTCTCTTATGTATTGAAGTCTTTAAGATGAGGAATTATCATGATTTTATTTAGACTAGTATCCTAATCTTGGTTGTTATGATCACATTTTGACTGTTGCACACCATCCAGCCCTTTTCGAGTCTAGCTGATAACCTTGCGGGAATTTTGAATGGGACGTCTTATTCAAACAACAGTAAAGTAGACTGTTCTTATTCTGCTGTCCATGCTAGCAGATAACTCATATCTGTTAATTCTTACAGGTTAATTTGTACTTGTGATGCGTCTGAGTATATGAAAGAACATTATGCCCTCCACAAAGTCATTACATTAAAGTGTAAAAGTCACATACTCTAGTCCAGCTGAAGAGGCAGGCATGTGATATTAAGTCTATGGTTCCAAATTTTCAACATGGGATTGTCCTGGACACATAGCCTAATGGATAAAAGTGTTGGTTAAGCTGTCTAATTACCTGGTGGTTGTAAGTTCAATCCCTGAGTTGGATAAGGTAAAAAAAAAAGGCACATGCTGACAAGGAGAAATTAACTGTGGTTATCTTGTAGCAGGGAATGAGAATAACCTAAAACGAATTGAATGGTTAATAATAATGAGATGTCTGAAAAAGGCTGGAGAATAAAACTGTTGGAATGTTGTTTATATATATATATACACAAAGCTGAATCAGTTTATATAAAAAAAAGTTAAAATTTAATGTTTTTTTAATCTATGAATCATGTTTGTTGTAAAAGCAGCTGAGCTTTTTTTTTTATTTATTTATTATTTTTTTTTTTTTAAAGCAAGTGATGAAATTTGTTTTTTGTCCTCTGGACCCACCAAGTTGACAAAATTAAAAAGCTGCATGGTTAACTTAAAAGGGGGCATTAATATTTGTTGTGTGCAATGAGAGGATCAAGGGAGTGATTGAAAAATATTCAGTGTCCATTAGTTTTCTCCTTTCGTTTTTTTTCTTTTCTTTTCTTTTAATTTCTTATTTGTGGAAGCCCAATTCACCATCTATGCCCATTTTTCAACTGACAATTCATACAGAGATTACCGTTGTGTTTTATGAACCTTAAACTGCTGGGTTAACGTCAAACAGGGTTGTGGATCATGCACAAAGAGCTGATGATTTCAACCATTTGTAATTAACAAATTTATTCAGTTTTATTTCAGAAAATGTTTTCCTTTCTTTTTTTCTTTTTTCAATTTTTAAAATTGCATTCTCACCCCCTAAATAAATCTTCCATTCTATTACAATTAACCATATCTAATCTGATGATTGAAAGGAAGGTTTTAATCGAAAATTAATATCATTACACAATATCTAAAAAGAAAAGAATGGTTGAAATTTCAGCCCAGGTGTAAAATTGGTCACCCGTCAACATTGGAAGTGTGCCTGTTCCACGTGTACACTCACCCATAGAATTAGGCACACTACCGCACACACTCACAAAAGCATGCACTTTACCAGCATTTCAAACAGCTGAAGCAATATTACTAAAAAGAAATTTTTTTATTCCAATGACCATACTGGAGAGAGGTAGACATAAGAGACCTGTCTCCATAGGGGAAACAGCAGCTAGCAACAGGCACAAATTTCAACTAGTACGTACATGCAAGTTCATTTTGCATTTCCTTCATCTTGTAAAGGACACACATTTTTTTTTTCCAGTGTCTTTTTTCCTTCCTTCTTTTTCATTTCCTTTTTTTTTTTTGAATAAGCATGCATACATATCTTTTTTTTTTTTGGTATAAGAATCTAGAAAGCGTTTACATTTTGTAGATAGAAATTTGATATATTACTAATGTCTAAAGGTCATGTACAAGCGTCTCTACGGAAAGCAATAGAATAATTTGGTAAAAAAAAGTTCCATTAGTAATTACGGTGTGCTGTAGTTTTTATAAGAACTAATTAGCAGCACTGACACTCAGTGCCGGATTTAGACTTGGTGCGGCCCATAGTGATACAAAGCTTAGAGGTCTCTTGTAAAAAAATTACACCGGAAGGTCTCACAAAAGTTGAAAACATATATACGTTTTTTTAATTATTTAATAGCAAGGCATTTAAAGTGAAAAATACAATTTATTTTCAAGTGAATGCATTTACTGATTACATATTTATCATTTGCTTGGCATGATTTCTAGCATAGATTCAAAATCAGGGTGGCCAATTTAGCTAGTTTCTAGAGAGATCTGCTGTATAGTTAATTTATTTAAAAATTTAGCTTTCATATATATATATATATATATATATATATATATATATATATATAAAGAATTAATGGAATTATTAATCCAAATATTATTTGTAATAGATAACCATTTTTGAACAGATGCCCAACGTATTTTCTTTTAAATAGTGTGTATTATGTCTACTGCATGTACACTTGATAAAACTTAATAAAAGAGGAGTATTCTCTGGTCATTTTCATATATATCTAAATGTATCTGATTATAAATACATGCTGTAAAATAAAATCCTTACATTTACCTTAATAAAGTTCCTCAGTGGAAAATATGCGTCATCAATAAAGAAATTTTTTTCATTTGTCTTTATGTGTGTGCGTGTATATATATATATATATATATGCACATACATTACAGTTCAAAAGTTTAAAGCCACCCCTAGAATTTGCATGGGACGAACGTGACAGAAGAATGAAAAAAAAAAAAAATGAAAAAAAAAGATCTTAGATTCATTGAAAAAAGAATGGAATCAATTATCAAGCTTATACTTTGAGAAAACTTTACAACGAATGCCAAAAATATTTTGACAAGAACAAAATTTAATCATAGAATGTTTTTTTTTCTTTCTGCCATAATAAAATTTCTAATAAAAAATCATGTCTCTTTTTTTTTAACCATGTGTAATAACTTACTCTTAATTAAAGTAGAAAACAACTACTTTTGGGGCCAAAATAAAACATTAACAGAGGTGCTCCCAAACTTTTGAACTGTAGTACATTATATATATATATATATATATATATATATATATACATATATATATATATATATATATATATATATATATATATATATATATATATATACATACATACATATATATATATATATATATATATATATATATATATATGGATGGTATAAAATGACAATTGGAAAAATCTTAGATTTTGCTGACGCATTTCGTCTTACGACTTTTTCAAGGCAAAAATTGATCTGGGAATTTACCATGGAATATTAGTGTTTAAGTCTTTTTATTATATCCTTACTCTGTCCTGGACATCGAGTTCTACCTGGATCATATCCGCTTGGAATTATTTTTATACACATATGTGCATATATAATTGCATATGTATGTGTATCTTCACCACTAATATTGTCTCTATATATATATATATATATATATATTAGTTATAGGTATAGATTAATCATAGGAGCAGATATAAGCAAGCGTATATGCATGTACTGGTGTGCATACACGGGCAAGCAGATAAATAGTCATTAAATTTATACATGAGGTGTAAACATAATAGTGCTCGATGTGGTTAGACAGAGTAAAGATATATATTAATAAGTACATAGACTAGTATCTATGTGTTGGTGTGCAACTTAAGTTTTGCTGAATTACAGCTCATTGGGCACAAGGTCTATGTCGGTACGTAAGTACTAGTATATATATTAATTTTTATATATATATATATATATATATATATATATATATATATACACACACACCAGAAAATGATATATATCTATATATCAGAACAATTTTAGGAAAATCTATGACAATTGGAAAATTGTCTTCATCTGACACATTTTAAATTTTTAAATAAAAAAAAAAAAAAAAAAAAGGAGAAACAAATTTGAACTTAAATTTAAAATTTCAGTCTCCCCTCTCCTACTTGTAAACATCACTTGAGTATGATGATGTCCTAAAGGACAAAAGACGTCGCAAAAAACTTTTTACACTTAGTCACAGATTTTTATATATCTGACAGTGCCTAAAGCAACTAACAGCTTTCTTTAATTTTTCCAATGACATTTTCTGATGTAAAATTTTCAAATCATAATCTTTATCTACAGATATATCAATATAACGACCTGTGTTCATCTTTTTATGACAAATAACACCAAAATGTTTTGTTTCTGAAGATGACCAGAGAAGGGGTGAAAAAGTTCTGGAATTAATAACATGAACTATGGATAATTTTTGTGCAGTTGTTAAGTGACCATTACTTCTTTTATACAACAGAAATTACATAAAAATTACCTATTGTCCATTGTATTTAATAATTCATGTATAAATGAATATATATATATATATATATATATATATATATATATATGAAAATCAATATATATACTCTTCCTTAGGACTTCATCAGACTAGGTTTGTTTACCTTGATGTGAATAGATAAGCACATGAACAAGAGACACTGGGAATTTTAAATTTAGAAAAATTTTCTTTTTTTAAAAAAATGTTTTGAGCATATAATCTAGACAATTTAATTTAGATATTTCTTTCTTTTCATTTCCATCTTCTTTGTTATTAAATATCTCATTTTGTCATACCTATATATATATATATATATATATATATATATATATATATATATATATGCATGCACTGTATGTATAAAATTTTAAAAGCTACTGCCTCCAACAGAAAAAAAAATATTCTGACATATCTGAGGCCCCAAGTTTGTTTAGCTTATGCCTAAATCCAGCACTGACCGATTATATATTCCTCTGTAACTGGAATGAGAGGAAGGTGGTTGAATGTTTTTCAACTATCTCAAGAAAGAAGAAGAGGAAGAAAAAAAAGAAGAAGAAGAAAGACGAAGAGCAGCTGAGTCAAAAGAACAAATAGAGAGAAAAAATTGACAGAAAGAAGAAGAAAAATTATTTAAAAAAAATAAATGAAGGAAAGAATAGATTTCTTAATATTAAGAATATATAAAGAATAAACTAAAGAATTTTTTTTATTATCTTATGTGCCTGCGACAAGGAGCAGTTTTAATAATCAAGGGGTTTGGAATTGTAATCAAGATGGAATACACATTGGAGGGAGGGGGGCACAGTCTTAATAAAGGGTAGAGTCAGGTGATTTATTTAAAGTATCAAAATCTATGATTAATCGATTCATTTTCTATGGCTTATCAACCCTTTGCAGGTTATTTAAAGCCAGAAAATATTTTTAGATTGTAAGAAATTTTATAGATAATAATGATTTAGCAATACAAGTTTTACTAATTAACCCATAGCTGGGAGAGAGAAGAGATAGATTCATACCTAATCAGAATTTGATAAACAAACAAGAAATTATGATGTAGATATAAAGTAGAGGATCAATTCTATATTACAATCAATATATAAAATGAACACTCACTTTATATTTATATTCCAGAGAATATAAATAAGTATAAAACATGTCTGTGTAGCTATATCATTATCTGAATGATTTGTTTTCTACAGATTATCAACCCTTTGCAGGTTATTTAAAGCCAGAAAGTATTTTTAGATTATAAAAAATTTTCTTTTTTAAGATAATAATGATTTTAATGATTTAATGAGGCTATGAATTAGAAATCAGGTGAGTGTGAATTCAAGTCGGGTTTGTTTTATTCACTCATGCATAAGTACCCTTGTCCCTACAAGTATGGGTTAATAACAGGACAGATTGAGTCCGAGAGGCTTGGTTGGCAAGACTCTGAATTCGAAGTAAACTGGAGTGGGTGGGGCTCTATCAAGCTGTCTTACTCAAGATACACCATTACTGTTATAGCTGCAGTACATGCGGTGCTCCTACGACCATAATGGGGTATTGGTTTCATGATCATGGTCTTCATAAGCTTGGGTCAGGCAGGAAAAATAAATCTCCACCAACCCCATCTATGAGGTACCTAAAAGCAGTTCTCAGCATAGAGAGAGAGAAAGAAAGAGAGAGAGAGAATTTAGAAAGAAAGAAAGTGTCTAGTTAAAAACATACTGGACCATCTCTTAAACCTCGGCTTCCAGCAAAAACTGGCTAGCATTGGTCACCCTTTAAAACTAAAAGCATTTTGCCCAAAAGCATTGAAAGAAAAACTAAATAAAATATAGAAAGTAAGTAAAAACTAAGAAAAAAAAAGTTGGATAGAAAGAAAAAAAAAAAAAAAAAAAAAAAAACAGAAAGTAAAATGAACAAAAATAAGAAATATGAAAATTTAGATAAAAATAACAAAAAAAAAAAAAATTCTTTTTCTGCAGAGGTTCATAATATTTGTCTTGTGTAACTGCTGAAAGCAATTCTACATAATTTTACACAGACTCTTTCTACCATTACCCCACTTGTCGTCATTTAGAAATGTCATCACGCAAGGTTTTAATGACATTTTACTGTGCAGCTGAACAGAGAGGGTCACAAGTAGAACCCCCCACGTCACATCCAGACAGAGGCAGGGGGCTAATTATGTTGGTCTGCCTATGATGGGATGGATTCTTTTAGAGGTTTCTTAAGTCTTTAAAGAGATTAAGAAGAAATCATATTCAACTCCCTGATGGAAAACACTGACTTGCTAATACACAAAATGTACGATTGTAAGTAAAAATATGTATTATTCACACAGACGTATGTACATATATGATAAATACACGCACATACACATATATATGTATATATACAGATA
The DNA here is from genome assembly GCA_964036315.1 of Acanthosepion esculentum. Classification (NCBI taxonomy): domain Eukaryota; kingdom Metazoa; phylum Mollusca; class Cephalopoda; order Sepiida; family Sepiidae; genus Acanthosepion; species Acanthosepion esculentum. Next base: position 33,591,407 of record OZ038514.1, read on the forward strand.
AACGAATATATATGAATAAAGACATATATATATGCACATACACACACACATATACATACAGATAAATGCATATATATGATTAAAGACATATATATATGCACATACATACACACACATATATACAGATAAATGCATATATATGATTAAAGACATATATATATGCACATACATACACACACACATTATATATGCACATACATACACACACACATTATATATATATATATATATATATATATATATGAATAAAGACAGACACATTTATGTAAAGATATATGTATGTATACATACATACATACATACATACATACATATATATATATTTTCATCTATTTTGGCAGCATGTTTTCATTAAGACATGTCTAAATTGTTTAATGAGACATATATATATATATATATATATATATATATATATATATATATATATATATATATATATGTATACACACACACATATACAGACACATACATGTATGAATATATGTGTGTGTGTGCGTACATGTATGTACACACATATATATATCATATATACACATATGTACATACATACACAGATATATACCTGCATGCATACACACACACACACACACATATATATATATATATATATAAATATAAACAAGAATATATACATACATATATATATATATATATATGTGCATGCAAAAAGTGATAAATATACACATTCACACATGTATATATATATGTGTATGTGTTTTCTTTAAAAAAATGTTTATATTTACATATATACATGTAGATGTACATACGTTTCTTGGGAAGTAAAAAACAGTAGATGGCATATGTGTGTGTGTGTGTGTGTGTGTATGTGCATGTGTGTGTGAATTGTTTATACGCATACACACATATATAGGTGTTTTTGAAAGGATTTTTATCCAACATTATTTCTTATTACTATAAACGTTATTTTTAATGGGTACCTGTATTTGAATTGTTATCCTTGTTTTGCCAATTCAAACATGAGTCCCCACTAAAAATAACGTTTATAGTAATAACAAATACATAGGTGTGTGTGTGTGTATCTGTGTGTCTGTGTGTGTGTGTAAGTGTTTGTTTTTAACATATATTCATTCATGTTTACTTACATGGCATATGTAGATCTATACATGTCTTACGGAAGAAAAAAAAACAGTATTAACCTTTCATACACTATTATTCATAAGTATTCTCCTTTTACTGCATTCTTTTTCAAGGTCCCTCAACTGTAGTAGTCCAGTTGCTCATTTCAGTTAAGGGTGTTTTCTGTTGCCATAGCAGGACATGACAACACAACTGAAAAATTCAAACACACTATCATTTGGTGTTCAGAGTTGTCTGCAGGACAAATCTTTTGCTCTACAAACAATGTGCTAAAGGTTAACTGAAATTAGTACATAGTAAGTATAAATTGAATTAGTACGTAGTAAGTATAAGATGAATTAAATGTTTTTCTCCTACGTTTTAAAATCTATCACCAAATCTTGTTGGTCATTTTTTGATTGCCACTTGATGCTTAAAGCTAGCATTACAACAATAGCAGCTTTGCTGGCTATGTATAAAAGATGGGAAGAGTTAGGAGCAAAGAAAATCTAAATATTTTAGCAATCAGCAAATAGACAGACAAATCAAATAAAACCTGCAATCTCTAGCCCTTGTTCCCCTATCTCATCATTTTCCCTCCAACCTTAACAAACAGCCTTCTTTGGTCCCAAACTCAAGTAATGCTTTCTCCTGATAACAAAGTTTCAGTTAATGTACAATGTAAAGTAAGAGTTGTTCAAAAAATACACCTGCAAGGTGTTTAAGTCAATACAAGGCAAGAAGCAAAAACTTATAACCAACACAGCCATTTTGCATAAAAGTCTTCTATAAAATGTACACAAAAAAGTGATAGAATCCACAGGTAAAAAATACAGAAATTTTAACGTAAATCCACAAACAAAATAAGCAATTTCTATAGGGACTTTTTTTTTTTGTTTTTGTTCTTCTATATGCCATACCCCTTCCAAACGTGGGTTATCATGTCTCTCTACAACTTCTTGTAGCTCTTAGTAATTTTTTTTGTCTTTTTGCTCTCTCCTAATCACTGTTCTGCCAACCATTTACATAAGCTTGTTAAGTAGGTTATTTGGTCCCTCTTGCCTTCAATTTCTCCTGTGAGTATCAAATTTTCCAAGCCCTCTTTCCTTATTATGTATCCTAGAAATTTCAATAATCTCTTTCTGATTCTAAGTATAAGTGCCCTTTTTAGTTTCCATGTTCCTCACAACTTCTTCAGTACTCATTTTTTTCGGAACCACATTTCTGCTATTTTGTCTCTTCTTCACCTGGGAGGAGGTGGCTCAACATTCACTGCCATATAGGAGGACCAATATGACATAATAGTTTGGTAGTCTTTTCTTTGTTTCTAATGAAATTTTCCACTTTCTTAATACTTTGCTTAATTTTTGGAAGGCATCTTTCACTATTCCAACACACCTTTGGTGTTCGGCATTGCATTTTCCGCACCTATGTTAAAACACATCCTAGATATTTAAATTTTTGTACTTGCTTGATTTTGGTGTCTCTAATTCATAGTTCACATCTTGGTCTGTTCCTCTTGCTGACAACCACACATTCTGTCTTCTTACAATTGATAGTTAGTCCTTTCTTCTTGCTTTCCTTTTCTACTTTCTGTAGGAGATCCTGTAGCTTCTTTTCCATGTCTCCTATCGATACTGTTTCATCTGCATATCTTATGTTGTTAATATTGTAGCCACCAATAATGAATCCCAGTAGGATTTCAAATTCTCTTAGGATTGCTTCACTGTAAAGGTCGAATAAGTCTGGTGAGAAAAGAAGCATTCATGTCTTACACCCCTTACTATTTTTGTGTATTCCTTTTCTATCTATATTCAGGTGGTTTGCTCCTAGTATAAGTGCTGCATAATTCTAATACGTTTCCCAAATAAATGAAACTTTTTCTAGCAATTCAAACAGCAAAAATTTACATTCATTTTTCCTGTTTTTCTTGAATAGAACTTTTTGTTTACAAAGTCAATAGATTTCTTTATGGACAAGACTAGATGAAAACAAAATTTTTGTCAAATTCAATAAGTTTTGTCATATCAACAGCAGACTGTTGGTTAAAATTGGTAGGAGTTAGAAGCAGCTCAATGTAAAAATCTATATTACAAAAGAATGGCTGAACTTTATAACATGAGTAGAATTTATCACGGAGGGAAGAAAGTTGATAAAAGCACCATGTTAGAATATAGCCATGTTTTACTGAGCAAGGCATAAAAATAGAATTATTTAGGACAGCCATTTGTAATCAGGCAAGAGAGGTAGCATTCCTAATATAGAAGTAAACATCTTTCTCTCTTGCCTTTCTAAAGTTCACCCAATACAAGGCCCAAGAGCCACTCAAAGTAGAGGGTTATTGAATGATGTGTGTGATATGAATAGAGTTAGAAAGAAGTAATGATTATGAGGATAAGAATGACAGATAACAATTGACTCTTGACTTGAGGAGGTTAAAATTGTAGTGTTTAGGAAAGCATACATGTGGGAGTATTATTTTTTTTAATCATTTCATCTCAAACAAGGCAATAATGCCACTAAGACGCAAGGGGTTACTGGGAGTGGAAGAGAATGAAAAAACTTTCCAAAATGTAGCAGTTCTTGGAAAAAAAAGTTGTTTGAATGGAAATTCTTCCTTACAAGTGGAATATGTGGTAAATGTGGGTGATTCAGCTCTATGGATATAGTTGGCTGAGTCCTAGCTATAAAACTCTAAACTGGTAAGACGAAAGAACAGATCCCATAGAAATAGCAATATAGTAGCAATAGGCTTGCAACTTTGCGGTGGTGAGAAAGAGGTTGTAGAATGGAAAATACACCTTTCCTTATAAGACTGTATAAACAAATTTGAACTCTATCAAAGCTGGAAATTGTGGTTTGAGAAGCTTCAGTGCAGACATGGCAGTAATATGTTGTTTTTTGGTCTAATCTGACTCTTGTAAAGTACAGCAGAAGAGTCAGGTATCTCCAAGAGTGGTAGAATGATCCAACCATATTTCCAGCCTCTTTATCAATGGATTTATAATTTAGTCTGGGGCAAAGTCAGTGGATCGCTGAGAGAGAATCACAGAAGCTACATTAGTAATGGTTTGCTTAACTGGCTTATTAACCACAGCAAGATGCTCCTTTCTATCAGTCATTATCTAAGAGTTTCATCATTTTGCATTCATTTCTAACCTGCTTATTGCTTCCTTACATTTGTTAAAGTAAATACAATAGTTGGTTCAACTGGGCTGAGTCTGTTAACAATATTTTTTATATCAATGTTTCCCCGGGGTAAATAATTAAGTCATCATCGATATATCTGAGGGAGAATTTTTTGGAAAGGTGTATTGAAACAGGCCTGATTATAATTTTTTTAAAAATAAGCAAAGCATGCTAAATAACTATTAATAAGGTTACCTATAGGCAGGGCTGGATTTAGGCCTTAAGAGAACATGGGGCTAATTGAATTTGGGGGTCCCCTTCATTATATATTTTCTCCTCCCATGTCTATATATATAAAAAAAAAAGATATTTTTAGATGATACTTTTTCCATGTAAAACATGAAACACTTCAACTGAAGCTTTTAATGATTTTGGAACTAATACAATTTATTTCATTAGCAACTTTTTTATCCAAACTTTACATTCTACAAGGGGGCTCATCGAGTTTAAAAGACCCACTCCAACTAGAGAGGCCAAAATAATATAAATTGTCTAAAATTAGTTCAAAGGAGACCCATTAAATCTAAAAATAAACAAATCTCCTCTCTTCTTATATCTTTATTTTTTTTTAGTTTTATCAGGGGCCCAAGACTAGAGGGCCCTTGAGACTCCCTGAGTCTTGGGACCCCTGGTCTGCAGCCCATATGTAAATCCAGCATTGCCTATAGGGAGTTCAAATCTTTGTTTGTAATAAATGTTGTTGAATTTGAAATAACATAAAATGGAACATATTTTACATATACTGGTACCAACAGGTGGATATATATATATATATATATATATATATATATATATATATATATATATATATATGTGTGTGTGTGTGTGTTTTGTTTATAGATATTTTTCTAATAAATTCAGACATTTATTAACGGGAATATTGATATATAGGTACTTAATATATCTAAATTAGATATAACCTTGTTTTTCATGTCTATATCTTTAATTTTTTTTTTCTTTTAATAAGTCACCAGAATTCTTTAGATACTACCAAGTAGTCAGTAGAATTTAATGATAGTTGTAGCAATTTGTGAGTGGTGCTGCCAATTCCAGAGACTGTTGGTCACATTGGAATGTGGTTATAGTGGGGGTGATATTCTATGTAGGATAAAATGTACCTCAATAATTATCACCCATAAAGTAAACATGGAATAAAGAGAAGAGGAAAAAAATGTTAAACATTAATATAAGGTCAACTCACATATGTAAACTAGAAAGCACTCAAAGAGCACATACCTCCGCCACACCATTATTACTAAAAAACTGAATGAAAATTAATGTATAGATACAATGCAGGGGAGGTAACTACATAAGCTTTTTTAAAAAATATATTTTGGACTATTGCCTTCGTATATGAAATATCTCTCATTCAAGAAACAAATTGTGGATTTAACATTTAGCACTCTACATAATCTTTTCCACTTTTACTGTATATGGAATCCCCCGCAAAATATAGTGTTTTATATATTAGTTCTATATATTTGAAATTGTAGTAGCCTGGCTCTCAATTTCAGTGAAGATTGTTTTAGTTGTTGCCATAGAAGGATATGACTACACAACCAAGAAATTTAAATTCAACTTGCACTGGCAGGACTAACATTTTACTTGGCGAAAATAGTCACCTACAGAGTGCTAAAGATTAATCAATTGTAACTTGGCCCAACTTTCCACAAAATGTGATTAAGAACTTTTGGAGATATTGTGTGAACAGACAGACAAACATGAGTAAATATATAATCTCTGTCCAATTTTGTTGGCAGAGTATAAAAAAAATACGGAAAAAACACCGGTTCTACAAGAATCAAGAGGAATCATTACTTGATATAGAGAAGGCAACTAAATAGTCTCACCCAAATATAAAAGGGCAGGGGAAAACAATTTCCAAAAATGCACTGAACAGATTTTGATTAGCAGAATAAAAATTAAAATCTTTTTAAAAATATTTTTAAAGAAAAACTATCGCTTCATTTTAAGATATGGCTCCAAATTTACTTGAGAGAAAGACCCTCCCCATCAAGCTGGCAAATTGAACACCTATTTTTAAAAAAATAGTAGTCACAGCCCTTAAGCATTGGTGCCTATAAATTCAATTCTTGATTGCTCAACAATATTAAAATTTTCTTTCAAACTGTTGGCATATTTGGCAAGAATTTCATCAACATTAATATGATCTTCCAGGGTCACTTTGTGGCCTGGCACCTGTAACTCCACAGTACCCTGGTCTCCCAAGTCCTGCATGACACTGAGCGTTCCAGCCAAAGTGGATTTGCTTTTATACTTTGCAGCAAGGGGCACAATGGGTGCTTTGGCAATATCTATCTCTATATCTAAACCATTATAGCCACTGGCTCGGATAAAGGCATTCACCTGGAAATCGTCAATGCCGATGACATCACACTCATACTGTGACGATGCACGTCCTCGGTTGTAGCTACTATTCATAGTCCCCGATGTCATGTGACCACTACTGTCGCAGCCAAGAGATCGAGAGCCCTGCCCAGGGAAACAGCCATATTTTTCACGCATTACCAATGCATCCGAATTAAAGCAGGCTGGCGTTTCACACCCGCTCGAAGCACCTCCACACATTGGGGCCAATGACCTGCTGCAAGACGGAAGCCTTTGTCTATTTTGCAGAAGGTCCTGCTGGGAACGCCGTTTCATGAAAGACATGTCCTTTTGAAATGATTCTGCCCCAAAGTCCGATGCCATCCTCTGGTGTGTCGATGACAGTCCGTGTGTTGGTGGTGGTGGTGGCCATGATGGCGATGGCCGCAGAAGGTCAGTGGGACTGGACACAACGGATGGTCTTGCAAATGAACCAGGCATCCATGGATACCGGAAGGGGCTATTGCTGCAACTACCCATCTGAAATGGGTTTGGTAAACTGGAGTTAGCCGCCAGACTGCTGCTGGGGAACATGTTGATGGGGTAGGGTCCCGTGTGAGCACTGCCCATGTACGGGTTCATCCTGGATGGAATGACTGGGTCATGATGCAATGGAATCGAAGGGGAGCTACCCGTAAATGCTCTCGAATCAAGATCAGGGTGGTGATACATGGACGAGAGCCCTTGAAAGTCATTTGAAGACGAGCCAGAAGCACTCGGTGTTAAACTTGTGCGCATACTAAGGTCTGTCGGCGTGGCAACGCCAAGTCCTGACTGCAAATTGAGAGCAGACATAGAAACATTCTCTTTTGGACTCATGCTCCTCGGCTTGCTCCTCAAGTAGACACATTTACGATAGACACACGTCTGTTTCAGGACGTCCCTACGCAGACAGTAGTGACATCGGCCACAGTTCTGCTTGATCTGACACGGACCACAGATGCCACAGCGACGTCTCCGTTTCAATTTGACCTTCACGTTGTGGTGATCATGATCCACTTCCCTGATGATGTCAGGCCCCGTCGGGCTCAAGTCACTTTCCACTTCAATCACGTACTCCTCTTCGTCTCCATGGGGATGGTGAGGGTGATGAGGGTGGGGGTGGCCAGTCACGTGGCCATGGTGCACAGCATCGGACTTCATTTCTCGCAGTCGGTGACCACTATGTGACATACTAAGATTGGCCAGTCCAATCTGCAAAAAGAAATGGTATATTTTAGTACAAAATCGATCATAACAGTAACATATATTTGAAATGTACAAGCACAATTTCAACAACAACAACAAAAAACCCCAAAAAACACCCCTCCCAAAAAACAACAAAAAAAAAAAAACAACAAAAAACAACAAACAGTCCCATTTATGAAACTAGAATTAAAAACTGATAACAAGGAAAACAACAGCATTTATAAAATTGAAAATAAAAATTTTTGAATCATAATATTTGAATTTTTTTGATGAAACACTCAATCATTATTAATCATTTTTTTCCCCCTAGTATTTTGTATTTCTCTTGCTTTTACACTACTTAATAATAGTCTGAAATTGTTTAGTTTCTTAGATTTAGCACTAGATTTTATTATCTTCTGACTAGTAATTGTTTTCTTTTATTTTGACTGTCTCAGTCATTTTCCAAAGCCAAAATGGTGACTGTGTAGTAGTCAAGATTCTTTTGTCTACATCCTGGTATTATTTGGAAAACTGAGTCTGAAATACATCACTGTAGACTATGGCAAGAATTAGATAGATAGATATGTAGAGAATGCGATAGATAGATAGATAGATAGATATGAAGAGAATGCGATAGATAGATAGATATGAAGAGAATGCGATAGATAGATAGATATGAAGAGAATGCGATAGATAGATATGAATAGAATGCGATAGATAGATATGAATAGAATGCGATAGATAGATATGAATAGAATGCGATAGATAGATATGAATAGAATGCGATAGATAGATAGATATGAAGAGAATGCGATAGATAGATATGAATAGAATGAGATAGATAGATATGAAGAGAATGCGATAGATAGATATGAATAGAATGAGATAGATAGATATGAAGAGAATGCGATAGATAGATATGAATAGAATGAGATAGATATGAATAGAATGAGATAGATAGATATGAAGAGAATGCGATAGATAGATATGAATAGAATGAGATAGATAGATATGAATAGAATGCGATAGATAGATATGAAGAGAATGCGATAGATAGATATGAAGAGGATGACATAAAGAATATGACAGAGGATGATGTAGATGGATAGATAGACAGATAATGAGATAGATAGATATGAAGATGACAAGATAAAGATTATGATAGAGGATGAGATAGACATCATTAAGAATATCATAAATCTTTTATTTGAATAGACAACACAAATCTATCAGGACTTGAGTCGCCACTTATTAATGTGCAGTGTAAAAATAAGTAAGATTGTTTCACGAACAGCACAGGGTGCAGTGAAATGTTGGTAAACAGACTTGCCTCAAGGAAGAGAAAGCTGAACATTTACGATGCGGAAAGAGGAAATCCATCATTTACCCCCCTTATATGAATCGGAAGGATATCCCGTAGAATCAGCGTGGCTGTTAACCCCGGAGAGTCAAGTGTGAATGGAAAGCGGCAGGGAAGCAGGCTGTGTGACCTTTTTACTCTACACTTGCACAGGCTGCTGCTGCTCTTCCTTGTCAACCAACAATCTTGCCCGTCTCAGGTCTTCACTGTTAGACACACACGCACACAGCATTTACCTGTGTCTTCGCCTGTGTATTTAATACTATGAAAAGCTTTTCAGCAATCTGAAATTTTAACCTATTTTCAAACTTTCTTTGAAGAAGATGAAGAAGAAAATAGTGAGAAGGAGAAGAGTGAGGAGGAAGAATAGAGAGAGATAGAATAGGAAAGAGAGGATAGTGAGAATGGGAAGAAGAGAGTAAAAAAAAAGGAAAGAAGAAGAGCATGGTGGAGGAAAGCAAAGAGGCAAGAAAAAAAAGAAGACTGAGGAAGAAGAGAAAAATAGGAAGAGTGAGGCGGAAGAGAAAAATTGGATGAGTGAGGAAGAAGAGAAAAAGAGGAAGAAGAGAAAAAGAAGAAAAGTGAGGGAAGAGAAAAAAAGAAGAGTGAGGGAAGAGAAAAAAGAAGAGTAAGAAGGAGGAAGAGGAGAAAATGAAGAGTGAGTAGGAGGAAGAAAAAAGATGAGTGAGGAGAAGGAGAAAAAAAGATGAGTGAGGAGGAGGAGAAGGAAAAAAGATGAGTGAGGAGGAGGAGGAGGAAAAAAGATGAGTGAGGAGGAAGAGGAGAAGGGAAAAAAGATGAGTGAGGAGGAGGAGGAAAAAAAGATGAGTGAGGAGGAGGAGGAGGAGGAGGAGGAGGGAAAAGATGAGTGAGAAGGAGGAGGAGAAAAAAGATGAGTGAGGAGGAGGAGGAGAAAAAAAAGATGAGTGAGGAGGAGGAGGAGGAGGAGGAGGAGGAAAAATATGAGTGAAAAAGACGACAAAAGAAAAGTGAGAATGAAGAAAAGTGGAAGAGGAGAAGGTGGAAAGAAAGACAGAGAGCAAAAAATAGAAAAAGAAAAGTGAGGAGAAGAAGATCGGGAGAACAAGAATGCAGACAAGAAAAAAAAAGAAAAAGAATGAGAAAGCTGCTGCAAAGTAGATGACAGGCATGAAGAAAAAGAAGAGTGAGAAGAAAAAAGAATAGGAGGAGGAGGAGGAGGAAGAAGAAAAGTGAGAAAAAGAAGGACAGCAAGAAGACAACGTATGAGAATAAAAAGATGGAAAATGAAGAGAAGACAACAAAGAGAAGAATAAGAAAAAGCAAAAAGATTACTACTACTACTACTAATGATAATAATAATAAAATGGGTCTTTGTTTTAATCTATTTAAAAAAGATGAAACAATTTGAGTAGAAAGGAACAGCATCAGGGAAACATTTCTTCATTATGGCTCCTGTAATTAGGAAGTAGAATAAAGAAATTCTTGAGATAGATGAAGAAAAGGGGGAAGATAATGATACCAATGTGGATAATTACAAATGAAGTTTGCATATCTTTCTCAATAATAGAAGCAAAACTTCAACTAATTGGAGACACTGCAGCTAAAGTCTTTCCTTCGTCTCTCAAGGCTATGCACTTCTTCCCACTTCCCCTACCTGCTATTTTCAGGAAATTTTGGTAATGTACACGGATTCTCAAGTGTCTGCCAACTCATTACTTCTTGCCACACACACCATATTGAAATATTATTAAAAGTGAGTTACCACCATCACGTAATGAGGAAGAACAGAATGTTCTTTGTAATCAATTTTTAACTAGAACCAGGCTCAATTCTAGACTTACACTCTTTTATGTCATAAACTTCTACAAATTCTAACAAAATATTCAAAGAAATTCAAATAAAATAGAAATAGTTTTATGTTGTTTGAATTTCTGTGATGAAGCCTTTTTTTATCATTTCATCTTGAACAAGGCAATAAAGTCACTCAGACATAAAGGATTACTTACTGATGTTGAGAGAATGAGAAAAAGAAAACATTATTAAGGGGAGAGAGAACAATAAAAAAAACAGGAATTAAGAAGACAGAAGATAACAATTGATATTGCATTTAAATTTTTCAAGGTTAAAGTTGACTGAAAAGCGGGAAGCCAAAAGAGAGTTCCACAAGCAAGAAGTGAGAGAGAAGGAACTGTTTACATAGAACTTACGGTTACATCTAGCTGTTTCAATTCTAAAATGATGAGACCTTGCCACCAAATTAGTAGCATGGTTAAATTCATGTAGTCTAGGTGCCAAAGAGAAAAAATTACCATAAAACCAATTTATAGAAGAGGCACAGCAGGGAAGCTACATTATGGCAGTGGGAAAGTGACTGAAGCCAAGATGCCAAGTCAGGACCTATGACATTGCAGATTCTTCTTTGGATTTTATTAAGGATCTCTAAATACATGCCAGGTTAGGACCTATAATAATGAATATTTTTCTTTGTATTTTATCAAGAATCTCTAAAGACATGCCAGAAGCAACAAGACCAAATGCGGCAGTAATATTCAATGCATGGCCAAATGGGAGACAGTCATGTCCGAATGGTATACAATGCATAGCTGAATGGTAGAGTTTTTCTTCATTACTTTTGGTAAATGTAATTTTTGTTGTTTTTTTTTTAACAATGCTGAGATCATTTCTACATTTTATGGCTATTAAGTAGGCAATTGAGATCAGAAATAAAGAATGAGCCTCCAATGAGATTACAAGGATTATTTACAAATGGATACAGCACTTCGTCTGAGGACCAGTGTAGTATTTGCGTACACTGCCTAAGACC
>OZ038514.1:33608396-33670896 GCA_964036315.1 Acanthosepion esculentum
ATTCAATTTATTTATATTTTTCTTGTAACTTTATTTTTTTAGGTTACAATTGTTTTATGGTAGATGTCATAAAAGGAAGAAATTACTACTTCGTATTATTACAAGCCATATCACAAAGGTAGAAGTTAGACATGTGTTGCCTGCCTGAGAGTTCTTGGCGAAGAGATTGAATTTAGCGTTTTTTGGCGGGATGTCTGTATTTCCTGCAGGAACAGTTTTGTTGCAGGCTGGGAGATTTTTTTTTATTCTTTTTATTTTGTTGCTCTTAGTAAGATTTGTCTTTTCACCATCCTTCCCCTTGTTTTGCCATCCATTGACACAAACTCATTTGATACATTAATTGTTGTTTCCTTATATCCTGCTTGCATCAATATGTCTGGTGAGTGTTAAATTCTCCAAGCTCTCTTTCCTCATTATGTCCCCCAAAAATGTCAACTGCCTTTTTCTGACTAAGCATAAATGACTTTTTTTAAAAAATTTCCCCATAAACATCCTTGTTGCTCACATGTCCTGTTCATTCTCAGTATCCTTCTGTAGAACCACATGTCTAGTTGGTTGGTTGATTTTGTTTAGTGGCATATCAACCTCTATGGATTATATAATGCCGAATTATGTTATGCCTTCAACTATAGATAAAACGTGTTAGTAATTCTACGATAAAATGTATTGCTGATCAGTTTGCTTTAAAAATGTATTGGTATTTTACTATAAATAGGTATTGTTGGTCAGTTTACTATAAACAGGTATCGTTGGTAATTTTTTTTTATATAAAAATGTATTGCTGGGAATTTTACTATAAAAATGTATTTTTATACTTTCATGGTGTTTTGCTTTTGTTTGGTGTGGAGGTTCACTATAGGTCCATAGCTGGGACCCTGCCAGGTGCTACCATCCCTTCGTTAGGGTGAATCTGGGGACAACAGCAATTAAGAAGTGGTTCCAAGCTCCTCAAAACCTCTAATCTCCTGATCAGAGGCCTTGCTGCCGGATGTAGTTTATCGTCATACCCACATCTCTGGTGTTTCCAGTTTATAAGGAGAGTATGCTGCACAAATCATTCAAGTGGTGAGGGATTACCAAGTCTGGAAATCAACATTAAAATCCTGTTTTTGGTTTTTTTTTTTTAAAAATGAGTTCAGACCTTTGGCACTAATAAAAAAAAAAATGCAACTATTTCAAAGCACGCCTAATGAATAAGAATCTTATTAAAAGTGAAGTAGATAAACTAGAAATGTTCAGTGTGATTCGTATAAAGTAGAATATAAAGAAAGCCAATGGTTGCAAATTTAGAGAATTAACATTTAATAAAATGATGGGTCACGCAATTACAATTCTTAAAGTTGAGCTCAGCCTTGACCTATTCGTTCTGCATTAAATACTTTTAAATGAAACAATAAAAGTTGTACAGTTGCCTTTTCAATAAGTTTCAACAGTTTGCAATTTGGCTAGAAGTATTTGCTTAAATTTGCTACAAACTTGATATATCAAAAAAAGATGATTTCTTTTTCTGTCTTTTCCCTTATCTTTGTTCAAACAATACAATAAAAGAGCCCTTCCCCTACTGATGAAATTGAAATCTATCTTTGTGCTAATTTGCTTTGGCAATGGTTGAGGACCAAACTTTTATCTTGTTGATAGTTCAAATGATAGAAAGTTTTGATGGCTTCCTTCCAAACTGGGCAAAAAATTCTGCAATGCTTCCGAACTTTTGAAGCAGACAACAAACGCAAATAATGCGTTAAGCAAAGAGAAAAAACAATCAATATTTCAAGTTGAGAGAGAAGCTAACAAAAGTACAAACACTTTTTGTAAAACAGGCAGATCATCAATTCTCCAGCAACTGGTGATCTGGCACCTCTTTTAATCCAGAATGAATTACAAGCACAGTCTACTCTTGGGTGTCAAATAAACATCCCCCACAACACTTGTTAATTTTGGAACTTTTTTCACTCCAACCTAGAGCTTGTGAGAACCCCCATATTCATTTTGACTATTTAGTCACCCTACTCAATAGATCATGGTAAAATTTTGTCTTAAAACTTTCTAAGGTGGGAAAACAATTGGACTGCAAACTTTCTTTTAATAAAATATCTATGTGTTTGAACTATTTAAACTATAAGATCTATCTATACTGATGGAACAACCATTTACTCCTGCCTGGATAGTAAGCTTGATCAGTCCAACAAGATCAAAATGGCACCTGATGTCCAAAACAACCAAGTCCACCATTAACTGGGGCAAAAGATGGCTTTATTCGGACTATTGTCCTCATCTTTGTCGCCATATTTATTACAAAGTTTCGGCAGTTGTATGATCCGGCCTTCTTCAGGTGGTTGGAATGTCGAACTGAACCCTTTATTTCGCTCACTGAGGTAAACTGTTCTAGTTCCACGTGCCATGTTTAATTGATGTCAGTTATCAGTTATCTCCTGTTAATTCCCCTCTCCAAGTTCTCCACTGCCTTAACCGGGTATTGAACACACTCTTTGGGTCCTGTCACTGGATCTAACCAATGACTTTATCCACTGTGCCATCTGTCAGTGTATACGTATAGACAGATACGGATTATTTAAATTTACTATTTATTTGTGTTCCTGTATTATTAAGATTTCTGTTCCTAATTCCTCCACACCCTGTAACCCCCTTGTAATCTTAGTGGCTTTACTGCCTTGCATGGGGTGACACTGATAAAAAAAAAAGAAAGCATTATAGACATTTTAACCACCTGTTCTTATTTTTGACAATTCATAGTCAGGTATATTTGAGGATGTGACAAAAGGTTGTTTTACATGTGACACACCATATGCATGCATATGGGCCATAGAAAATTTTTTTTCGCCCAGTCTCTGTGATTACTGTCATGCTGGTATTGGTATTACACTGTCACTTGGGCTGGGTGCCTTCTCCCATTTAAAACGTTTACTCCACTTCTAGCTAGAAGTTAACTCTTGTGCCAGGCTGTTTCAGAGTTTTGTTCAATCTCTTTCAGTTGTTCGTCAAATAGATACAAATGAGTTAACCAATCAACCTACGCAATTTATGTCCATATTTCTGAGATGGAACAGAAGAAATGGAACAGTGTGTCAGTGACTTTACTGAGTGACCCAGGAATGTGAAGGTTACGTCTGCCCATTTCAGGAAATAAACATGAAAAGAACATCATCACAAACATCATCAAACCAATCTTCAGAAATGCTAACATACAGATGGACTATTCTGGGTTCAGTTTGAAATTCAAACAAATATTACCTGAAGAAGGCCACGTCATATAACAGCCGAAATGTTGTGAATGTGACAATAAAGATGAAAACAACAGTCTTAACAATGTAAATATTGTAAACAACTTACTCAATTGTTTGGTACAGTCATTGACGGATATATATTTATATTCATTGGCAAGGTTTTATGGAAAATATGATTTTGTCAAAGCATTTGACTTAAAGATAATTGATAGGCATTTACTTTTAGTTTCGTTTCTGTCATATAGGACATAAATGAATGGAATTGTCTTTATGTAAATAAGCGGAGTTAAGTGCAGTTGAGGAAAGTTACCATTAGGTCATTTGCTAAGTGTGCCTTGGTGTACTAAGCCTTCTATTTCATGACTTACTTACGAGTTTGTCTTCCTTATTTATTTCCCTCTGTTATTTTGAAAAGATGAAATACAACAATTGCTTTGAGGTTTTATAATTTGAAAGACACCTGACCCCCCCCCATTTATAACACTTTCTTAGCCCTCCATTTATTACCTCCCTTTACTTTGACTTTTGAAAATATTAGAAGACTGCAGAAATCTTATCCTGGACACCTGTTCATCCCATCCATGAGCCAAACTGCTGTGTTTGAATAATATGTATACAATATTGTGCTAATTGACATAATAAATAAATGTGACTATATTTTAATCAAAAACTTTTTACTGTATCAAATTGCAGCGTTTTCTATTCATGCCTTTTCCTAGGGCATTAGTGGGATTTATACCAGATTATTATGAAGTTTGAGTTTAGCATACCAATTCTAATTCCCCATGTTCCTTGGTCACCATCTTCACTGGTATTATTTTTTTCCTTTAGTTTTTTTTTTAGAAATAAATAAAAATTTATATAGATACAATATAGATAAAATCTGAGTGCTTTATATACTTTCCTTTCATATCTGGGATATCTACTAACAAAGGTGATGAAAATAAAAAGAATCTAAATCAAATTGTCTAGATTAAAAAATTAAAAAAATTCCCAGCATCCCTTATTTGTGTGCATGTGTAATTGCACCAACGTAACAAATTTAGTCCAATGAAGTCCTAAAGGATGAAATGCCTCACAAGAAAACTTTTTCCACTTTGTCATATATTTTCCCCCAATATTGTTCTTGATATATAAAAATATATATCGTTATCTCATACTATCATGTAAAAAAAAGAAGTTAATTTTTGAAGTTTGGCTGGAAGTAATGCTGTAAACTGGCCAGTAGTAACCTTGAGTGACCACAATGGTCTGTCTCACATATTTTATATTCATTGAGTCAACCTTGTAAGCTAATTATCAGCCCCCAGGGTTTGGCCATTTGGTTGACCAAAAGACACATACAGGCAAACAATAGGCAGACTTATAGAAATAGATTAAATCACACTGTCTACAGAATTCAAAAGGGTGACCCAAAATAGGATTGACAAAGAAGAACAAAACATATTTCTTTTTCCTAAATGAACAAAGAAAATATTGATTAATATGAAATGTAAAAGGTCTAAAACTTAACATTTACACAATGTTTTGTCAACAGAGATGGAACTGTGAGAATAATGATGAATTGGAATGTTTGTAAAGTTTGAGAGAAGCCAAACCTTTCCAGTCCTAACCTATTTTAAGAGAAAGATTCCAAAAGCATTCAAAACAGCAAAGCAAGCTAGCTGCATACCTCTCTACTTAAACTTTGCCAAAGTACACTAAAAATATAAATTTGATTGAGTTTACTTTTGGAGGCATGGTGGAGTAATGGATTGTGGCTTGGATTGAGGAATGAGAGAGAGCTGAGTTTGAATTCCAGTCTAGTTCATTACATTCACTTGCATGCTAATACCCTTGAAAGGCATGAATCCAACTCTTCTGGCCTGAAGAGGCATGGTGGAGTAATGGATTGTGGCTTGGATTGAGGAATCGGAGAGCTGAGTTTGAATTCCAGTCTAGTTTATTACATTCACTTGCATGCTAATACCCTTGGGAAAGGCATGAATCCAACTCTTCTGGCCTGAAGAGGCACGGTGGAGTAATGGATTGTGGCTTGGATTGAGGAATCGGAGAGCTGAGTTTGAATTCCAGTCTAGTTTATTACATTCACTTGCATGCTAATACCCTTTGAAAAGGCATGAATCCAGCTCTTCTGACCTGAAGAGGCATGGTGGAGTAATGGATTGTGGCTTGGATTGAGGAATCGGAGAGCTGAGTTTGAATTCCAGTTGAGTTCGTTATATTGATTTACATACTAATACCCTTTGAAAAGGCATGAATCCAACTCTTCTGGCTTGAAGAGGTATGGTGGAGTAATGGATTGCGAATTGGACTGAGGAGTTAGAGAACTGAGTTTGAATTCCAGTCTAGTTCATTACATTCATTTATGTGCTAATAACCCTTTGAAAAGGCATGAATCCAATTCTTCTGGCTTGAAGAGGTATAGTAGAGTAATGGATTGCGAATTGGATTGAGGAATCAGAGAGCTGAGTTTGAATTCCTGTTGAGTTCATTACATTCATTTATGTGCCAATACCCTTGAGCAAGGTATGAATCCAACTCTTCTCCCCACCCAGCACAGAACTAGATTGGCAGCAAGGTTTCATTTTACAGTTGAAATGGCTGGATGTAATTGTCAGTCGTATGCTTGCTTGTGGAACTCTCTTCCATGCTATACTCATAATTAAATTTTATTTAGTGTTGGTTGCATATTTTTTTTTATATAGAGTGCTTCAAGAATTTGAATTTTTTTTTTTTTAATTTTTTTTTTCGTGGTTGAGTATAGTTTGTCTGAACACTTTTTATGGTAATAGTGATAGAGCAGCAAGAATCTTGTGATGTTTCAGCTGTCAAAAATGGATTGCAGAATGAAAATAATTCCTCACTCACAAGGATGTGAAGATGCTTTTGGACTCTATCAAGACTGGAAAATGAAGACTGTGCAGCTCCTGCCCATATATGGCAACAGTATTTCATTTTCGGCTTGACCTGGTTCTTGTAAAGAAAGAGGATAGCATGAAGAGTCACGTACTTAAATAATGATAATTCCTCATCTCCAAAATTTAGACCAAAATTCTCGATATCAATAAAACAATAGGTTTACCCATTATCATGATGTCATTACAAGGAATAGAGAAATATTGATCAAATGCAGACAGACATGATAAACTGAATACTTTAAATGTGCTATTTCCTCATTATATGATAAACATTTCAGAGGACAAAATTAGATTTGAATACATAATTAATAAGAATTGATATAAAATTAAGTAAAATGATTTATCTTCAGAGGATATGATAGAGAAATATAAACTGATCACACTTAGACTTTATTTAAAAAAATGCTTATTGGCATCTTATAGGGTGTGAAGTGGCCATATTTATTTTGTTTCACCAACTTTTGACTGGTTAAGTAGATTATCCATTACTTTGGGATGCATGTCTCATCGAGATGATAAAATATTCATAATTTATGGAATATTGTTGCCACATCTGATCTATATCTTCTGCTATGTATTTAGAGATTCTTGATAAAATCCAAAGAAGAATCTGCAATGTACGTACATCTTGGTTTCAGTCACTTTCCCACTTCTGTAACAGTTTCCCCCAGCCTTTTTCTATAGATACTTTCATGGTTAATTGTTCTGATGAGCTTTCCTCTTTGGTACTTAGACTCAATAAATTTATTTCAGTACTAGATTGGTAGCAACGTCTAATCATTTTACAGTCGAAATGGCAACTAGATGTAACCGCAAGTTCTATGCTAACAGTTTCTTCTCTTGCACTTTTCACTTGTGGAGCTCCTTTCCATCTACTTGCAAACCAGTTGACTTTGATATTCCAAAATTTAAAGGCAAGGTCAATTGTTATCTTCTCCTTCCTTAATTCCTGTTTTTTTTTTGTTCCCTATCTTTAATAATGTTTTTCTTTTTCACATATTCTTTCACATTCAGTAGCCCCTTGCATTTTAGTAGCTTTATTGGCTTGCTTGGGGTGAAATGATTAAAAAAATATATACGTCATCCTAAAATGGGTACATACTACATACAACAGAAATTAGCTACAATTGCTTTAAGTGGTGGCGGTAGTGATGATGGTGGGGATGATGATGATGGTGGTGATGATGATGAAGATGATGATGATGATGATGATGATGACGATGATGATATTAGTCCTGCCTTTTATTTTTATTATTTAAGGTTTGGCAGAGTTTTGTAACATAAGCACTTGTTGAGATATTAAATATTTAATTTTACATGGGGCACCCGGTGAGGATCGGTCACACTATTCAGTAGAAATGGCCAACTGGACCAGCTTTGCCAACCATTATTCCACACAAATTGTTGGTTGGTTGATTCTATGATAAGTCAACCATTATTGGATTATTTCATGTCAATCTGTTTTATGGAGCACCCGGCGAGGATTGAACTCACTAATCAGTAGTAATGTTCTACCAGACTAGCCTCGCTAATCCTTACCCCCTCTGCAAAGTGCCTAGTGTATACACTGGATGCCAGAAAGCTATGAGAGTGTCTACACGGGATGATATAACGCGCTGACTGGGTTTGGAAAACAGACCGTCCTTATAACGGTCCATACAATGAGTTAAAAGTCAAAATACAATCGTCCTTGATGATGGCTAAAAGTGGAGCCGAAAGCGCTCAGACATACAGAACATTCGGACAATTTCTATAGAATTTATGTCCAGGAAAGAAGAACATTATAGGAACATAAGAAATATTAAATAACTAACTTAACCGCAGCACCTTGTCAGTCTCTTTTAATGAAACTTGTACAAAAGAGGAATTGCTGCACAAATACACAATTATATATATATATATATATATATATATATATATGTGTGTGTGTGTGTGTATGTATATGTATGTGTGTCTGTATGTATGTATATATATGTGTGTGTGTGTGTGTATGTATATGTATGTGTCTGTATATATATATATATATATATATATATATATATATAGAGAGAGAGAGAGAGAATTTTTAAAAAATATGATTCCTTCACTACATAAGAGTTCTCATGTTTTAAAAACAGGAGCCAATTATTTACCTAATGTGTTCTTTCCTATTTTTCTATATATTTGCACACACACACACACACAATATATATATATATATATATATATATATATATATATATATATATATATATATATATATATGAGATAGAGAGAAAGGTTTTAGTGACAGAGCACTAGGCTAATGCCCACATGGTTTAAACTTCAAATTCTGGTAATGAGTAGATGGAATGCTAAGATAGATAGATATTGAACAGAGATAGATAGATAGATAGATATTGAACAGAGATAGATAGATAGATAGATATTGAACAGAGATAGATAGATATTGAACAGAGATAGATAGATAGATAGATATTGAACAGAGATAGATAGATATTGAACAGAGATAGATAGATAGATATTGAACAGAGATAGATAGATAGATATTGAACAGAGATAGATAGATAGATATTGAACAGAGATAGATAGATATTGAACAGAGATAGATAGATATTGAACAGAAATAGATAGATAGATAGATAGATATTGAACAGAGATAGATAGATAGGTAAACAGAAATGAAAATACAATAGCAATTAAATCAATATTATCATCAGTCTGTTTAGTAACTGTTGTCAATCTCTTTTCTTTATATACACAAACAACTTATCTTAGCTCAGTGCAGAGAAGACATTGTCATTACATAAAGATATAAGTCAACCTTTTCCCCCACTTGTAAATATTACATGCTTGCAAAGAAAATGTAGAAAGGAATATTTTATTTCTTCAGATTTTTCAATCAGGCATTCATATGTGTTACTTGATGATAAACCTTTGAAATCTTATCAATTTTCTGAAAAGCTCTCTGCATCTCCCTGTCACTATTTTCATTGCTGGTTAGCAATGATATGAATTGAAATCCAGCTGTGACAGAGACGCTGAGCTTTGTGAAAAACCTTGCTGAGAAAGGGAGACACGCCAACTTGAGGAAGAGTGTGAACAGATAGGAAGAGGTCAATAGCAGCGTATTGATTGTTCATCAGGAGAAAGTGTGAGCAGGTCCGAGCTATAGCTCACCTCAGACGAATATCACTAAGCGATCGGTCAAGCGATTGCATGATCTAAAAGTATCTTGAAGACAAGGTGTGACCCATAGCAATCAATCAGCCAGCCCATGGCAATCAGTCACACCCACTCACTCACAATGCATTGAGCAGGAAAAGAAAGAATGTTTGCAGTTGTATGCACACACACACACACACTTTCTTCTGATACCCTCTTCTCTCTCTTTCATAGTGCAAGCAGCTACAAGAGTGTAGTGTAAAAATAAAATGCGAATTGCTGCTAAAAGACATTTCCAATATTGAGGAAAGACACTTAGTTATTTGGGCAAAGTTATGCCACAACTTGTCAAATAAAATAGCCATTTTTTATGGAGTCTCCCCCTGCATTCTCTTGCATGTGAGGCAACTAAGTTAGCGCTGTTGGGAGTGGAATAGCAAGGTTTCTTTCTTAAGCATTAAATGGAAAGGTTTTGGTATCAAATGTAGACTTGACTGGCTTTCTACCTTCAGAAACAATCAACAATTGTTACTACATTTAACAGAGAACAAAGAAATGCTTCTAAGTCTAGATAAAAGGAAACAGAAGGAAAGAAAAAAGAAAAAGGTAGGAAAAAAGAAAGGAAAAGGAAGAAAAATAAATGAAAAGGAAAGAAAAAAGGAAAGTAAAGGGAAAGAAAAAAGGAAAGGAAAGGGAAAGAAAAAAGGAAAGAAAAAAGGAAAGGAAAGGGAAAGAAAAAAGGAAAGAAAAAAGGAAAGGAAAGGGAAAGAAAAAAGGAAAGCAAAGGGAAAGAAAAAGGAAAGAAAAAGGAAAGGAAAAGGAAAGAAAAAAGGATAGGAAAGGAAAAGAAAAAAGGAAAGAAAAAAGGAAAGGAAAGGGAAAGAAAAAAGGAAAGCAAAGGGAAAGAAAAAGGAAAGAAAAAAGGATAGGAAAGGAAAAGAAAAAAGGAAAGAAAAAGGAAAGGAAAGGGAAAGAAAAAAGGAAAGCAAAGGGAAAGAAAAAGGAAAGAAAAAGGAAAGGAAAGGGAAAGAAAAAAGGATAGGAAAGGAAAAGAAAAAAGGAAAGAAAAAAGGAAAGGAAAGGGAAAGAAAAAAGGAAAGCAAAGGGAAAGAAAAAGGAAAGAAAAAGGAAAGGAAAGGGAAAGAAAAAGGAAAGGAAAGGGAAAGAAAAAAGGATAGGAAAGGAAAAGAAAAAAGGAAAGAAAAAAGGAAAGGAAAGGGAAAGAAAAAAGGAAAGCAAAGGGAAAGAAAAAGGAAAGAAAAAGGAAAGCAAAGGGAAAGAAAAAGGAAAGGAAAGGGAAAGAAAAAAGGAAAGAAAAAAGGAAAGGAAAGGGAAAGAAAAAAGGAAAGCAAAGGGAAAGAAAAAGGAAAGAAAAAGGAAAGGAAAGGGAAAGAAAAAAGGATAGGAAAGGAAAAGAAAAAAGGAAAGAAAAAAGGAAAGGAAAGGGAAAGAAAAAAGGAAAGCAAAGGGAAAGAAAAAAGAAAGAAAAAGGAAAGGAAAGGGAAAGAAAAAAGGATAGGAAAGGAAAAGAAAAAAGGAAAGAAAAAAGGAAAGGAAAGGGAAAGAAAAAAGGAAAGCAAAGGGAAAGAAAAAGGAAAGAAAAAGGAAAGGAAAGGGAAAGAAAAAGGAAAGAAAAAGGAAAGGAAAGGGAAAGAAAAAGGATAGGAAAGGAAAAGAAAAAAGGAAAGAAAAAAGGAAAGGAAAGGGAAAGAAAAAAGGAAAGCAAAGGGAAAGAAAAAAGGAAAGAAAAAAGGATAGGAAAAGAAAAAAGGAAAGAAGAAAGGAAAGGGAAAGAAAAAAGGAAAGCAAAGGGAAAGAAAAAGGAAAGAAAAAGGAAAGGAAAGGGAAAGAAAAAGGAAAGAAAAAGGAAAGGAAAGGGAAAGAAAAAAGGATAGGAAAGGAAAAGAAAAAAGGAAAGAAAAAAGGAAAGGAAAGGGAAAGAAAAAAGGAAAGCAAAGGGAAAGAAAAAGGAAAGAAAAAGGAAAGCAAAGGGAAAGAAAAAGGAAAGAAAAAGGAAAGGAAAGGGAAAGAAAAAAGGATAGGAAAGGAAAAGAAAAAAGGAAAGAAAAAAGGAAAGGAAAGGGAAAGAAAAAGGAAAGCAAAGGGAAAGAAAAAAGGAAAGAAAAAGGAAGGGAAAGGGAAAGAAAAAAGGATAGGAAAGGAAAAGAAAAAAGGAAAGAAAAAAGGAAAGGAAAGGGAAAGAAAAAAGGAAAGCAAAGGGAAAGAAAAAAGGAAAGAAAAAAGGATAGGAAAAGAAGAAAGGAAAGGGAAAGAAAAAAGGAAAGCAAAGGGAAAGAAAAAGGAAAGAAAAAGGAAAGCAAAGGGAAAGAAAAAGGAAAGAAAAAGGAAAGGAAAGGGAAAGAAAAAAGGATAGGAAAAGAAAAAAGGAAAGAAAAAAGGAAAGGAAAGGGAAAGAAAAAAGGAAAGCAAAGGGAAAGAAAAAGGAAAGAAAAAGGAAAGGAAAGGGAAAGAAAAAGGAAAGAAAAAAGGAAAGGAAAGGGAAAGAAAAAAGGATAGGAAAGGAAAAGAAAAAAGGAAAGAAAAAAGGAAAGGAAAGGGAAAGAAAAAAGGAAAGCAAAGGGAAAGAAAAAAGGAAAGAAAAAAGGATAGGAAAAGAAAAAAGGAAAGAAGAAAGGAAAGGGAAAGAAAAAAGGAAAGCAAAGGGAAAGAAAAAGGAAAGAAAAAGGAAAGGAAAGGGAAAGAAAAAGGAAAGAAAAAGGAAAGGAAAGGGAAAGAAAAAAGGATAGGAAAGGAAAAGAAAAAAGGAAAGAAAAAAGGAAAGGAAAGGGAAAGAAAAAAGGAAAGCAAAGGGAAAGAAAAAAGGAAAGAAAAAAGGATAGGAAAAGAAAAAAGGAAAGAAGAAAGGAAAGGGAAAGAAAAAAGGAAAGCAAAGGGAAAGAAAAAGGAAAGAAAAAGGAAAGGAAAGGGAAAGAAAAAGGAAAGAAAAAGGAAAGGAAAGGGAAAGAAAAAAGGATAGGAAAGGAAAAGAAAAAAGGAAAGAAAAAAGGAAAGGAAAGGGAAAGAAAAAAGGAAAGCAAAGGGAAAGAAAAAAGGAAAGAAAAAAGGATAGGAAAAGAAAAAAGGAAAGAAGAAAGGAAAGGGAAAGAAAAAAGGAAAGCAAAGGGAAAGAAAAAGGAAAGAAAAAGGAAAGGAAAGGGAAAGAAAAAGGAAAGAAAAAGGAAAGGAAAGGGAAAGAAAAAAGGATAGGAAAGGAAAAGAAAAAAGGAAAGAAAAAAGGAAAGGAAAGGGAAAGAAAAAAGGAAAGCAAAGGGAAAGAAAAAAGGAAAGAAAAAAGGATAGGAAAAGAAAAAAGGAAAGAAGAAAGGAAAGGGAAAGAAAAAAGGAAAGCAAAGGGAAAGAAAAAGGAAAGAAAAAGGAAAGGAAAGGGAAAGAAAAAGGAAAGAAAAAGGAAAGGAAAGGGAAAGAAAAAAGGATAGGAAAGGAAAAGAAAAAAGGAAAGAAAAAAGGAAAGGAAAGGGAAAGAAAAAAGGAAAGCAAAGGGAAAGAAAAAGGAAAGAAAAAGGAAAGCAAAGGGAAAGAAAAAGGAAAGAAAAAGGAAAGGAAAGGGAAAGAAAAAAGGATAGGAAAGGAAAAGAAAAAAGGAAAGAAAAAAGGAAAGGAAAGGGAAAGAAAAAGGAAAGCAAAGGGAAAGAAAAAAGGAAAGAAAAAGGAAGGGAAAGGGAAAGAAAAAAGGATAGGAAAGGAAAAGAAAAAAGGAAAGAAAAAAGGAAAGGAAAGGGAAAGAAAAAAGGAAAGCAAAGGGAAAGAAAAAAGGAAAGAAAAGGAAAAAGGATAGGGAAAGAAGAAAAGGATAGGAAAGAAAAAGGAAAGAAAAAGGAAAGGAAAGGAAAGAAAAAAGGAAGGAAAGGAAAAGAAAAAAGGAAAGAAAAAGGAAGGAAGGGAAAGAAAAAAGGAAAGGAAAGAAAAAGGAAAGAAAAAGGAAAGGAAAGGGAAAGAAAAAAGGATAGGAAAGGAAAAGAAAAAAGGAAAGAAAAAGGAAAGGAGAAAGAAAAAAGAAAGCAAAGGGAAAGAAAAAGGAAAGAAAAGGAAAGCAAAGGAAAGAAAAAGGAAAGGAAAGGGAAAGAAAAAGGAAAGAAAAAGGAAAGAAAGGAAGAAAAAACGGAAAGCAAGGAAAGAAAAAGGAAAGAAAAAGGAAGCAAAGGGAAAGAAAAAGGAAAGAAAAAGGAAAGGAAAGGGAAAGAAAAAAATCGTCGTGAGAAAAAAGGATAGGAAAGGAAAAGAAAAAAGGAAAGAAAAAAGGAAAGGAAAGGGAAAGAAAAAAGGAAAGCAAAGGGAAAGAAAAAAGGAAAGAAAAAAGGATAGGAAAGGAAAAGAAAAAAGGAAAGAAAAAAGGTGAGGAAAGGGAAAGAAAAAAGGAAAGCAAAGGGAAAGAAAAAGGAAAGGAAAGGGAAAGAAAAAAGGATAGGAAAGGAAAAGAAAAAAGGAAAGAAAAAAGGAAAGAAAAAAGGAAAGGAAAGGGAAAGAAAAAAGGAAGAGAAAAAAGACAAAAGGAAGAAAAATTAAATGAAAAAGAAGAAATGACAAATGAAAGGCAGAAGGAATTCTCAGAACAAAACCTAAACTTTACGATTTTTAAATTACTGTTTTAATTTTAATAAATTTTTTCTTTGTTGCTTTTGGAGTAACAAACTTAAAAGAAAATTGGTGGAAAATTGTTGTGTGTGTGAAGAAAATCAGTTGCATTGTATGTGTATGCTTTTCTTTTTAAAGCTGACAATAGAAAAATAATAATTTGAAAGGAAAAATGTTTTGAAAATACCAAATGTTGATAAAGTTTGTTTTTTTTTCAAATGAAAATTAACAACGATTACAGATATATTATTTATTATATACTTTACAAGTTACTTAACGGCAGACATGGCTTGCCACAGCTTCCTTTTCTTTATTGTCGGTCAATTACCCTGACTTTTCAGGAAAGAAAGTGTAGTAGTTTCTCACTGCCTCCTCCACAGTTTTGAATTTGGAGTGATATTTCTCTTAGACTGGTTGCCATACAAGGCTAGAGAACACAGTTTACTCTACTATTTTGTGCATAGCTGAGAGTACTTATCAATACCAGGTTTTGTCATTTTCTTTTACCCTTATCTCACACTTCACCAGCCTATTACAATTATAGGATGATGAAGATGATGGTACCATTTTTCAGTCCCCACCCCATAAAAATAATCTTCATCTTGACAGTGTTGCAATGATTGCAGAAAATTATAACTTTAATTTTGAAAGAGACCAATGGTTCAGAACTGGACATTTATAGTTCCTGCATGCCATCAACCATTAAACCATCTGCACATGTGTCCATTGAGGAGGAGATTAAAACTCAGGCAATGTCTACAGACATATACAAGCAAAAAGCATTTTTTTCATACATAAATTATTATTTTTATTCATACAAATTACTATAGCAAAAACCTGACTCCTTAACTCATTTTTGATTAGTAGCATTTGGTGCTGGAAGGCAATTTGGAATGGTCACTACCAGCGACAAGCAAACAGTCGGCTCTACAAAAACAATCTTGCAATATGTTTGTCAACTCCTGAGGGATAAAGCCTGCAGGCTTATCGTTATGAATATTTTTGTGAAGTTTTTGCCATCAATACCTGTAGCCTTTGGTCTTTGATGGCAGAGAAGAAACAGGTAAACAAAACAACAAAGTCATTTGTTTTCTTGACATAGAAGCTAAAACCTTAAAAGCAGCTGATATAAAAGAACGTCTAAATCCATAAGCAGACAGATGTAGATGATTTCTGTCTGAATTTCTGGGATGAGGAGTTATTATTTACAGTATTTATATTCAGACTAGTGGAGTGAAGTCTTTGGTGACATAGTAATTGTGAGTTCAATTCTTGGGCCAGGCAGTGTGTATTTGGACTCAGTAGAAACTGGCAATCAACAACTGATCAGTACTAAAAATAAGAACTATATGATATCCCTAAACATGGGCAGTAGAATGAGAACAGTCTACTCTCATAGATTAAATAAAGGGTTCAGTTAAGAATTCCCTATAGGTTACTCACATTGGTATACACCTGATGAAGGCTGGTAGACACACTGGCCGAAATGCTGTGATATCAACAACAAACAGGACAATATTCCAAAATGTGAGTAGTGTAAATAATGAGGATATGAGTCTAAAAAAATTAGTATATGAGTTTTTGTTTTTTATAATGATGTTCACCCTGTACAAGGCCGGGGAGCCCTCCGAGTTAGAGGGCTACAGAGTAAGAGGCACGGTTTATGTGGGGAAGATAACGATTAACCATAGACATAGGCAGCAGAATGAGAACAGTCTACCCACATAGATTAAATAAAGGGTTCAGTTCATAATTCCCTGTAGGTTACCCAGATATATATACATCTGAGGAAAGTTGGAGAACACAATGGCTGAAACGCTGTGATAACAACAACAAAGATAAGAACAATAGCCTGAATATAAATAGTGGAAATGCAGTGGAATATTGACCAAAAGTAGTATTCCTGGAACACAAAGCATTGTGAATACATTTCTTCCACAAAACCTTAGTCTACAGACTTCATTTATACCAATGATTCTCATACGAAAGGTAGTTGGTAATGGTAATATCAGCCATTTTCTTATAAGGAAACATTCGGCATTCAATAACTGTACTATTTTCAGTTGATATTTATAAAATCTTTCTATTAAAACAATTTAAATAACAAAATTCAGGAATTATACTAGCTTGTGAAATCATCTTAGTAATTGATGTATGGGGGAGGAGGTGCTGTCAGGTTGAGAATTTTTCATTTTTTGCCTCGGTCCACTTCACATCACAAAATCTGGTCAAATAACCCAACATCGAAACTCTTTTTTGAATAACTTGAACTGTGCCAAATCACATTGTTATATTCCATGCTAATAGGAATATTGAAAAACAAGGTGGATAAAATAAGATAAGAATAAAGGTAACAGTTATGCACAAGGGTGTCGCAAGTCAATCCAGTAGTGAGTGCTACTATTGGAAGGTTGGAAGTTCTCACATAAGTCTAAGTCGTACTCAACAGATCCCAGCTAGTATATTTGCTAACTGCCCCACGCGGTCAAATGTGGCACAGGGCCGAATTTAGTGTGGGGTATTCAAGCATGTAGGCCCGCCAAAAATTCCTGTAGACTCCGTATAAAACGGGGTTGGGTAGCTGTTTCCCGAGACAAGACTCTGCCCTCCGAGGCAGAGAGTTCGACCAGCACAGCTGGAAAAGATTTCAGCTAGTGTATCTAGCAACTGCCCCATGCAGTCTCAGGTGGCACAAGGCCGAATTTAATGTGGGGTTCCCGAGCCTGTAGGCTCGGCCAAAAAATCCCCATAGACCCTGCATAAACAAGATCGGGTCAGCCTATCTCCCCAAATGAGACTCTGCTCTTCAGCATAGCCTCATCCGGGTTCCTCTCTGCCCAAAGGCAGAGAGTTCAACAGTACAGCCGAAAAAGATTCCAGCTAGTATATTTGCCAACCGTCCCACACAGTCAGATGTAGCATAAGGCCGAATTTAACGTGGGGTATCCGAGCCTGTAGGTTGGGTCGGTCTACCACCTCAGACGAGACTCTGCCCTTCAGCATAGCCTCATCTGGGTACCTCTCTGCCCAAAGACAGAGAGTTCAACTGTATAGCTGAATAGCCTCCCCACCAAGGGTAGATGTGGCACAAGGCCGAGTTTAACGTGGGTCTTACGAGCCAGTAGACTCGGCCAAAAATATTCCCTTTGAACCTGTATAAATGAGTTCAAGGTCAGTCTACCTCCCTGAATGAGACTCTGCCGAAAGGCAGAGAGTTCGACTGTATAGCCGAAAAAGATTTTGGCTAGTCTCTGTAGTCTGTTGATTGACAGATACTTATAGGCAGTTACTACCTATAGTGTAGTCACTCATGGGGGTGACAGGTTATTCCATTACATCACACATAATACAACACATTTGCATATTTATGTCTATACTATCTTTCGCAAAACTAGTTTTATACTATCTTTTATTATATTTTTACCATTGGTTCCAATCAGTATTGGAATGTTTGCAAAATACTTTCCCCTTACTCAAATGTATAGAGAAAAACACACAAATGCATGCTGGGATTTCTTCCTAGACAATAAAATAGTCCTGATCTGTCTTGTCTTGAACTGGCCTATTTTATTGGCTGGGAAAAAATCCCAGCATGCATTTACATTCTTCTGCCTATAAATTAGGGAGTGGGAAATTATTTTGCAGTAATTCCTAGTATAGATTGGAACTAACAAATTGTGAATCACCATGATTGTTTTTCAGAAAGATAGTGAAATGGTTTCTTGTTACATTCTCCAGAGTTTTGAATTCTGAGTTATTCTTCTAGCCTATCTTGCAAGTCTATATTATCTTCTAGCCTATCTTGCAAGTCTATATTATCTTCTAGCCTATCTTGCAAGTCTATATTATCTTCTAGCCTATCTTGCAAGTCTATATTATCTTCTAGCCTATCTTGCAAGTCTATATTCTTCTAGCCTATCTTGCAAATCTATATTCTTCTAGCCTATCTTGCAAGTCTGTTATATAACCCATAGCATAAGGAAAAAGAAATGGAATAATGCCTTTCTGATGTATATTAGCATGAAGTGAACACAACAACCTTGGCCAGAGCTTGAACTTTACCTGTTGATTCTATTTTCCATGTTGATAACCATGATGCCAGCCACACATTTTATCAGGTGTCCTTCGTGAAATCAAAGAAATATTTGAAATAATTGACTTGGTACATTTCAGAGAGGACAGCAGAATAGTGATATTTTGTTTCTTGAACATACAATTGTAATTTTATAATTGTTCAAGATGAAGTATAGTAAATTTTTTAAACAAAGGTTCCTCGTAAGAGGACCAGATGATAGAGTAGCAACCATTATATGTATACATTTCTATTACTTCTAAAATCCTGTCAGAAGGTGTTTTTGTGTGCCTCCTGTTTCTTCGAATGTCTGCAACTCTGAGAAAAGTCATTTACGTATTCAATATTGTTTACATACACAAATCTCTTTGTATATTTGCTGTTGTTAACACATTTAAAGAATCATCTTTAACCCTTGTCAGACATAATCCATAAGAAAAAGTAAACCAACAGGTAACGGTTAATTGCTCATTAGTGTCCCCTCACTGGACTGGCCTAATTTCACAGAAATAGGTACACCCAAATACATAGGTGATTCTGAATTATGCCAAGAGGTGGGTTGATTTGTTTTTTATGGCTTATCAACCCTTTGCAGGTTATTTAAAGCCAGAAAATATTTTTAGATTGTAATTTTTTTGGAGATAATGATTTACTGCTACAAGTCTAATGAATTAGTGGGTGGAGGAAGTGGATTTATAGATTTTCAAAGCGGATTTTGCATGTAAGTGAACCCAATTAGAATTGGAACTTGGCTCTCTGATTTCCAATTCCGAACCATTGTCCATTACACCACCTGCGCATCCAAGCTTACAACACTTGGTATTCTCAAGCAATAACCCATGCTGGTACTAACCAGTCTCAATGATGCTTCCGGTCAGTGATTGTATGAGAACCAGTGTTTTATCATCATATAGCTGTAAACTGGAAAGCTAACGTAAACTTTTCTAAGCAAAGTATGTCATATCAAGTTGAAATCTTGTGCCACTTGATAGGTCACAATATACTGTTCTTTAAATGATCTTCCCCCCCCTCAAAGATGCTCTTTCTTAGTGATTTGGACTCTATCCCAGAGATAACAGTACTCTTTTCCCAAATAGGGGAACTCTCTAACACCAACTTTGATGTGGTCTTCTTTGCAATGGCAATGGTATTATCAGCCATTTCCTTATAAGGAAACATTTGGCATTAATTGCTGCTGCTGCTTTTGGCTGGAATTTATAAAATCTTTCTCTTAAAACAATTTTTGAAGAAAACCGGTTTCTAATGTCCAGTAGCTGTTATTGATGATGGTTTCCTTCCTAGCCTTTTATTTGAAGTAGTGTGGAATGTCAATATCTTGATAATGTTATTTTCTCTTCGAGTTACATGTGCTATCCATTTTATTTGTTGTTGCTAAACAGTGCACTGCAAATTATACACAAGACAAGCACATACATAATTTGGAAGTTTGTGTATCATAGGAGAGAGGATTTATATTCATTTGGAGACTCATTCATTACTCCCCAAAGAGCAAAAAGAGTGCAGGAAAAACTATCAGCTCTGTCTATATTTCTGAGATGAGATATTGTAATTATTTACATTGTTCAGACTGTTGTCCGAACCTTTGTTGCCATATGCACAATGTTCTGGCTGTTGTATACTCAGGCCTTCTTCAGGTGATTAGAATTTCAAACTGAACCAGTTATTTCATCCACTGGGGAAGATTGTTCTAGTTACTCATGCCATGCCTATTCTGGATATCTCAGTTTTCAGTTATTTGTAACTCAACTCTCCAAGTTTTTGTTCACCTCTGCTGTGGCCAGGTAGTCCAATCAACTGAAGAAAGCCAGAGTATACAACGGCTGAAACATTGTGAATATGATAACAAAAATGAAGACAACAGTCCAAACAATCTAAATAGTGTAAATAGAACTATTAACTGTTATAGCCTTTTTCCAGTATTGATGGGGATTTCCTTCCTAGACTTTTATTTGAACTAATGCGGAATGTCAACATCTTATTTTCTCTTCCAGTTACATGTGATATCCATTTTAGCTGTTGCTGCTGTTGGAATTCCTCTGGAAGACTTGAATTATGACAAAATGCTCGACTGCTTAGCCTTGTGCATTTCTCAAGTATCAAATTAATACATAAACTGAGCTAGATAGGAAAATCATCTGAGAAAGTAAGATGAATCCCAAATGAAATAAACTCGCAAAAAGAGAGTTTTAAAGTTATAAAATGAAATTAGAATGGAGTCAAATTCTAATTTATTTTTTTCTAACATATTTTTTGGAGAAAAAAAAAAAAAAAGAAATTCTAATTTATCTTAAAAATACAAAACATATGACAGTCAGCAACTAATCTTCAAATGAACTTTGAGCACAGTAGTACACACACACACACACACACACACACACACACACAGACTAACGTGGAGAGAAGCAGGCAGGTGGAGTTGTAAAGGGAAGGTGAATGCATTTACAAAGTCGATTCATCAAGTGGGACTGATCACTTAACCCTGAGCTGTCCACATGTCTTCCTCAGGTCAAGAAGCAGTCAACCAGTTTACAAGATCATTCTCACACCAGCAGCAGCAAGTACTAAAGACGAGGAGGAGGAGGAAGGTGGATATTCATTATCAGGGTTCTTGTAAGTTGTGAGCTCCTTTTATTCTTACAACCGGGGCCGCATCTGGGGTTTTTGTGGGCTGATGTTGTATTTCAATTTTAATAGCATCTTCCCAAAATGTTAATCAAAGAAACAATTATCTAATTATGCTTACAAGAAAACTTATATGAAGAAACCCAGCCACACAAAGACAAATTATAATGGATTCCAACAATTACCCTGTAAGCATAATTAAACAGGTTTAAAAGGCAAAAAACTTGCTCTGACCACTCTACCATATATCAGAGGCAAATGTTATCACTCAATTCCATTGTTTATAGCTGTGCTTGGAAGGAAAATGTGTAGAGTGTGACCATCTCACCATATCACAGAGGTTCCATCAGTGATCATGGCTTGTGCAGCAATTTTTGGCCAAGGATGACATTCACCAGGTCTGACAACATTCATATTCCCTCGAACTTGCCCCTTGAGACTTTTTCCTCTTCAAAAATCAAATCCCATTTGAAAGGAACAAGATTTCAAGACATCTAGGCAACCCAAGAGAATGTGACAAAGCAGCTGCTTGCTATCCAAAAAAAGTAGTTCCAGAAAGGCTTCCAGTGATATTTGAACGAGATTAAATACCAAAGTGATATGTGTTGTAGTTTTCTTTTTATAGCACCAGTCTCAACACTTTTTGATCAGACTTTGTATAACTAAGAACTGCATATTCATCATTCTCTGCAGTTGTGGCAAATACAAGATCTAAAAATAAAGCTTGAGGAACACTGGAAAGATGCAATCAGTGGCGAAACTCTGAAACCAGAATGGCTGATCATATGTGAAAATAGAGTTGCGCTTATTAAGTTATGCGAGATAAAGACAAAATAGTTGATAAGGAGCAGCAGTGGAAACTGAGACATCTGAAAGAATCAGCACATACACTCTGCTCAGATCATATGATTAGATATCCATAAAAAGGTTGCATCAATAATGACAGAATTATTAGCTGAATTTGAAGCTGAAAGAAATAAGGAGAAGAAATACTATACTTTGATCTCAACCCAATGTCCTGAGGGTGAGGAAATGCATAACTCAAGTAGGACTGACTGCTCAGTCAATGAATGCCAAATTTCTTGTATGGGAATATTGCCACTAGAGATGAGAACAAATACTACACTTTGATCCCAGGGAGTGAAGAAAAGTGTAACTCAAGTAGGACAGATTGCTCGGTCAATCAATGCCAAATATTTCCTTTCTACATTAAGCATCCACTAAGTATTTATTACTATGATTCCCAGATTAGTTGCTTTAAGTGGTTTTAAATTTATTATGAGGTTCAAAAGAACAACAGGAATATTAGAAAAGGGTTAATATTTAATAGGAGATAATGGTAAAAACTTTTTGAAATTGATTATTGTAGCCATCATGGTTTTTGCACCACAACAGTAATTTACATATTAATAAAATTGTTCACACCTATTTGTACTATGTAGAACAGTTCTAAAACTATGATAAAGAACACAGCATGTCACAAGATACTACCCAAGGATCTATTAATGATTATATTCAGAAAAAATTAGCAATCTAAATGAATCGAGCTCAGAGAAACAGATAAGCAGAAAATGATTATTTTTTATCAAGAAATACTGTCCTTTTGTGATACTGTTGAAAATTAAACATGATTTTTTTAAGTACATATATTTTTAAAAATTTCTTATCTGCAGTAATAATACCCTTTTTATTTAGAAAAATGATGTCATCTTTTTAGTATTATTAAAATATATAAATTATTCCCTTTTCTTTTTTTAATTCATAAAGGTATACCAAGAAATATATGTATGTCACATTAGTAGAAGTAATCCAGATATAAAAAACAGCACACACACACAGACATATATATATATATATATATATATATATATATATATATATATATATAAATCAACAACGGCTTCCCTAACCATCTTATAGACCAACAAATAAGACTATTTCTCCCTAAAGTAAGTAATAATGAAAGTGAACACAGTCAAAAATCACATACACATTTATTACAAAAACCAAATGCATAAGAATTACAAACAAGACGAATGCTCACTAAGCCATATTATAAAGAAATACACCACCCCAATCGACCCAAATAAAAAAATCAAATTAATTATCTATTATAAAAAATTTAAGACAGCTAACCTCATCCCCAAAAATAACAACACGCCTGATAAGTCAAAATTGCAAAGAACGAACATTATTTATGAGTTCAAATGCCCCTTAAGGAACTGCGTTCCTAACGAAACCGGACTCATAAATAATTACATCGGTTGCACAACCACATGCTTATCCAGACGTCTTACGTTACACCTATCCGATCACAGCTCCATTAGAACCCATTTAAACACACACAAAAATTTACCAGACTCCATTAGAAAATATACTAGTAGAAAACACAAATATATTAATTGCTTCCACCTGTAAAAAAGGTTAAAAATAATGGAGGCTTTAATAATAAAAATGAAAAAGCCTACCCTTAACAATATTAACTACGAACAAAGCCACAACGTGCTAACCCTATTTGGAAATTAAAACACCACTACTACACACTAAGACATATACATAATGCACACACCCAATTAAGCAGAAAAATCAAATCATCCTTGATAATGGCTAAAGGTATAGCCGAAAGCGCTCGGAAAAATAAAACATTTGGACAGTTCTTACACACCCTTTGTCCAGCAAAGAAAGCTCTTGTTCGTACACAAGAAAAATTAAATAAAAAACTTAACCGTAGTACCTTGTCTGTCGTTTTTAATGAAACTTGCATAAAAGAAGGATTGCTGCCTAAATATACAACGTGTGTGTGTGTGTGTGTGTGTGTGTGTGTGTGTGTGTATATATATATATATATATATATATATATATATATATATATATATATATATATATATATATATATATATATATATGTTTAGCAATGTAACATATTTCACTATATATAAACAGTATAAACACTGCTTGGGACAGTTTTATGTCTTAATCAATCATAAGACCACCTGAGGTATGAAGCTGCCAGTCACTAAAGAGTGTTGATTTCTATGTCCACAACTGGACATGTAAAATAGCAAGCTGAAAAAATACTCCAGGGCATGATTAAAGGAATTGAAATTCCTAATAAGGATTTAGATGATGCAGATAATAGCAGTGCTGGAATCAGCAAAAAGATTTGATGAAGTTGTTCACTGAAAATGAATAAAAGAAAAATAATTCATGCCTGTTTCAAAGGTATCAGTGCAAAAGTGAAATCAACAAACTATAGAGGAATTTGCTACGAGCACATCCTACCAATGACCTTACACCATACTTAATCACTTCAGCAAGAAATAGAAATTTTGCAGTTAAAATTTTCTATGATTTTATTTGTTCAAATATTAATTTTGATATTAAAATGTAAGGAAAGAGCAAATTCCTATTTTAGGGGCAACAATTCGAAAAATAATACAAGATATCTACAAAAGCGTGTGTAAGTAAGTTAGTGCCGTGTCATTAAACGTACAATTAAAAAGTGGCTTTGGTTCATACTTTGACAACAAAACTAAAACTCAATTAAAAATATGGATTGGGGAGAAAAGGATCATGGGTGGGAGGAAAGAAGGATTGTGGGTGGGAGGAAAGAAGGATCGTGGGTGAGAGGAAAGAAGGATCGTGGGTGGGAGGAAAGAAGGATCATGGGGGAGAAGGATCGTGGGTGGGAGGAAAGAAGGATCGTGGGTGGGAGGAAAGAAGGATCGTGGGTGGGAGGAAAGAAGGATGGTGGGTGGGAGGAAAGAAGGATCGTGGGGGGAGAAGGATCGTGGGTGTAGGAGAGAAGGATCGTGGGTGGGAGGAAAGAAGGATCATGGGTGGGAGGAAAGAAGGATTGTGGGGGAGAAGGATCGTGGGTGTAAGAGAGAAGGATCGTGGGTGTAAGAGAGATGGATCGTGGGTGTAAGAGAGATGGATCGTGGGTGTAAGAGAGAAGGATTGTAGGGGGAGGATTATTGGAAGAGAAGGATTACAGGTGGAGGAAAGAAGAAATATGTGTAGGGGAAAGGAACAATTGTGGGTTGGTGGAGGAGAAGGATTGTTGGGGGAAAAGAACCACTGTTTAAGAACAATTGCAGGTGGTAGGGGGAAAGAAGGATTGTGGTTGTCGGGCGGTGGGGAAGGATTGCGGGGTGCGAAGAAAGAACATTGGGGAAAAAAAAAAAGGATTGGAGTGAATATTTCCTGGCACTCACTCACAGAAGAAAAGCAGTAAAAGCTCCTGGCTTTAGTGGTAGCAGCAGAAGCACTGACTGGGAGAGAGAGAGAGAGAGTTTCACTGACAGCATCTGCTACCACTTGATAGTCTTCAACTTTATGGCTCAGAAGCAATGGTGGCGCCAAACCTACTGCTTCTATCAGACACTGCCTCCCTGTATTCCTCCTAGTCCTCCCACCCAAAGCAGGACACTAGCTGACAAATGACTTTGTGAAGGCCTTTCCCCAGAGATTTGTAACTTTACAGACTGACAGCAGACCAGGAAATAAAAAAAAAAAATGTACACTGGCTGGTACACACACACACACACACACACACACACACACACACACACACACTCATAAATGAGGGTTGAAAGGAGGTGAGGTGGGGAGATAATATGTTTAAATCCAGTGTTGCCATGACAGCAGCAGTCATATTGGAATAGAGATATTCTCATTACGAAAATCAATACCATCTCCAATCAGAGAGAAAGACATATGCGTGAATGTGGGCACAAGCACGAGGCACGTAGATAGAACTCGGAGTAATTACAAAAGAAAGATGAAACAAAAATAGAAATGTTGACATTGTGAGAGTGGGAGGATGTGCATGTGGGAAAATGAATGCATAAAGATGGGCATTTGAAAAGAGAAACGGAAAAGAAAAGAAGAAAACAAGAAAGATTTTAAAAAAAAAAGAGGAAACCCTTATTTCACCAAATGCTCAACAAGAGGAAATAAACAAAATGGACAACCCTCAAAGGGACCACTACATCTATTTTCTTAAAACAAGCAACAAAATATTCCAATCTTTTCAATGGATATACACACAAGAAAAGAGGAAAAGACTATGTTATATATATATATATATATATATATATATAGCATTGCACATATACACAATAGGTGAAAAATTTGGGGCCACCCTATGGATTTATAATTATTATTATAATGATTAGTAAGTTTCATACCATCTTTAGTTTAATTAACTCCTACTAAGCAAAGATGTTGACACTATTTAACTGATTAGAGTTTGGTGTCCACTAAATTGGTTTTGAAAAGGGTACACACTTTTCAATTTTTAGGCAATCTTTGAAATTCAGTGGATAGCCCCAATCATTCAGCCTATAGTATGTGTGGGCATATGTGTGTGTGTGTGTGTGTGTAATATTGATATAATAGGAAAGAACTGTTAGATTGAGGATGAAACTGCCGCCCAATAGTTAAGGTTTAACATTGAAATTAAACTTGAATAGTGCTGACCAGTTTTGAAACATAGTAATTTCTGTGTCGCAATGGAATCATATTTTTTAAAAAAATAATTATAATATATATATATATATATATATATATATATATATATATATTTATTTATTTAAACACACACATACTTGACATGAAGTGGGAGAGGCTTAAAAGTTCTCAGCCAAAGATCCCCATTAAAACTTCTATTTGATCATTTGATCTGAATTTTGGAAGTGAACTGAGCAAAGGACTTTTCAGCACCTTCTAATATGCCTATGTATTTGGGTATATATATATATATATATATATATATATATATATATATATATATATATATAGAGAGAGAGAGAGAGAGAGAGAGAGAGACATATGATGGTTAACACATTGAAGATATGTGTGATGGCTGCCACATTGGTGTGTGTGTGTGTGTGTGTGTGTGTGTTCCATCATCTTCAAAGCCATATATAAATTCTATGGTACAAAAGTTTTGTTTAAATATATGTACACACACATACATACATACATACATACATATACAAATAATCAAGATGTTATAACCTGCATAAATAATTTATAACTATATTATTATAGAAACAAGAAAATATTTCATCATAAACAGAAAACTTTGGAAATATCAGAAATGACATAAAATTAAGCAATAAATGTATTTTGGACTATTTTGGATTTTTGACTTAATTTCAAACAAGTATTTCTTTCATTTAATTTCTCTTGCTTTTACACCTAGTCAGAATAGTCTGAAGTCATCTGAATTTCTTAGATGAAACATTGTCAATTATTATTCATTTTTGACTAGTATTTGACTTTATTTCTCTTACTTTTATACTCAGTAGTAATAATTTTTAGTGGTCTGAATTTTTTAGTTAAATAATAATCCTTATTATTATTATTATTAATTTTTGACCAGTATTTCTTCTCTCTTGTTTTCGTTGTTACCCCCTGTGAATAAATGGTACTTCTGCATATATAGAGTTTGGTACCAACCATCGTTACAGAATATATCCTCCACCCACTCGATTAGGTGGTAGCACCAGACTGGCTTATCAATGAAATGTGTCTCTCAACATTCAGATAAATTTCAAACTCAAATGAAAGAGATCGACAAGAGAAAATAGGATTTACCATAAGATCTTGTGCTAATCTATGAATAATTGATGGCAGCAAAAACTCCAAAGAGATGGAATATGCACAAAGGAATTTTGTTCTGGAAAATATTGCACAGTATTTCCAACATCATCATCGCCGCTAAAGCTTATGGTATATAATATCCAGAGCTAAGTCGACTGTCTCATTACTGAAATAATCTTTCTCACTAATGATAAAGGTTGGTTTTAGAGCCAAGCTAAAAAGCTAGGATTCTGATTGTTGACAGGCCCTCCCATTTTGAAAATTGGTGGAACACGATCTTCCTAACCTCTATTTGGCATTGAGCTGGGTTAAGCTATGCTTAGTAAATACCAAGATAACTGAAACCTTGCCCTTCTCTTGGTATTTGATATTTTGTACTAACCAGACATAACATTTCATATGTATTGTAAACAACGAATTTGACACCTGTCACTTCACTGGCGGCAAGATGATCAAATTTCAAATCTAAATTGTTTTTCCATTTAATATACTACTTTAATTAGAAAACATATTCTGTTGAAATACAGAAGGAGTCATGAAAAGGACTTCAAAGGGATGTACATTTCAGCTTATACACTTTTCCAATTACTCAGGATTTGTTGCCAGATAGAAAAGGAGCCTTCATGATACAGAGCTGGATTTTATTCAAATTTCATGGGTGTGTATGCTCATGCAGATTTTAATTCAATGGCAGGTCTAAAAATATTTTACAAAGTTTAAAACTTTAAAATATAAATTCTATTTATTACTAAATATTTTCAACAAATTAAGTTCAATAAAATCTTATAAATATCTGATTTTTTTAGGGTTTAAAAAAAATTAAGTTTTTTTTCTTTTTTCCTCCTTTTCGACAGTTTTATGATTTTATTACTCAGCCTTGGGTAGCAGTAGTCCAGACTGAGTGTGAGGGAAATATATTATAGCAATGTCTTATTTCTGACTAAGTGTTTGTGTGTGTGTGTGTGTGTGTGTGGAGGGGGGGATTAACCTCTTCCCCAGCATAGACGTGTATATACATTTTTACCAAAAGTGTCTTTTTCAGACATGGGCGAATAAACATGACAAATATATAACATTTAAAAACCAGCTACAGACGTGTTTGTACATTGATCTTGATTCTTTTTATGCCCTTCTGAACTTGAAACGAGTCCAATTGTCAACTCATATGTCTGGTAGAGATGTTAGCCACCGCTCGGGTACTTCAAAGTGCCTCAGTTTCTTAGTTATTATATTAAAAACAAATAAAAGAATTTGTCTGAAACTTTTTCCCAAAAATAATTGGCAGGGGGAAGGGGTTAAATGACACAAAGACATGTAAGTCACCCACATATAACACAGACATATACATAAATATTACATATGCACGTACAAAGTCGCACACAGACATTGAGTGATGGACAGAGAATCTGCTCTTCTTTGCTATTAGATGTTGTGTTAAAAGGTATTGGGAACAAGCAGAAAATATCTTAAAGTAAAAAGAGATAATATAGAGAGTTAAAAGACAAAAAAAAAACTTAAAAAAAAGCAGGGCGGTTGGGTGGTGGAGAAATGAAAGAAAGGACTTCATTTAAGATAAAGGCAATAAAACTATCAAATACAAAGTCTCAACTCAGCAAGTCCAACAAGAAGGAGTTCACCTAAATTTTCTGCAATCAACCTCAATAATATGCATCAAATTTCATTCAAGTTTACACAGCAGGAAAATAATAAAAGTCCCTATCTATTACTTATATTAAAAGTATTACATTCTCAAAGACTTCATTCTTCTTCAGTTAAATTTATTATTTCAGAAGCCAACATTTAAAAATATTGAATATATACAAGGAGTAACTGAAAAGACCAACTTCACAAAATCAGTATTTCAATGAGCAAACATTAGAATACTGATTTTAGGAATTGTATTATTCAAGGAAGCATCCATGTAGGTGTTTGTTCCACAAAATAGTAATTCTCAAGAAAAAAAAAAACTGAGTGGAACTTCCTCCTGATAACTGGAAGATGGAAGAAATGTGGGTGATTTGACTCCATGGAAATAGCATGGTATGTCCTAGCTGTTTGAACTGGTAAAACTAAAGAATGGAACCCATTTGAACATTTGCCATAGAAATAGTGACAGAGTAACAATAGGCTTGCAACACTGCATCTGTGGGGAAAGAGGTTGCAGAATAGAAAACAAGTCATTTTGTACAAAACTGCATAAATGATTTTGAACTCTTGTTAAATAATAGTTTAGTAGACTATTATCTTTTAGAGAAGTGTATTTCTGTTTTGACTTCCTCAGTTTGACCGTAGAGGTCAGATACAAGACAAAATAAAGGAAGTCATTTTTGATTGACTGAACTAGTGTGGGAATGATAGATAGAAAAAGGTGAGTTGGTTCTTACATGCCAAGCAATGTAGACAGGGTTTCCTTTTATCTCTGGATCTGCTCCCCAGTGGAGTGAGAGAGCGACTCCACTGACTAGTTAGAAATGTACATGTCGATGTGTTTAATAAAAATAGTATGGTTAAAATTCCTTGTGTTCTTTATCTCTGAACCAAAATAACTAGCGATCACTGGCTGTGAAAGAAGGAGGCAACATTATTATCGAATGGAGCCTGTTGCCCAAGACCTATCAGCATGAGGGAGACCTTCACCCAGGACCACCCCAGAATGAGGGGGCTATACAACACTCTTCCAAGGCTGGAAAGTGATGACATGGCAGCAATTCCCCATCTTTGACTCTTGTAAATATAAAGCACAGGAGAAAGAATGAGCTGGTGATTTTCCCAGCATCTTTAGCAATGGATTGTATATATTTAAAAATTTAAATGCAATGTTAATCATTATCTGCTATCTTTCTAATTTCTGTTCTTTTATTGTTCTCTCTCCTTAATAGTGATTTTTTTTCTTCCTTATATTCTCTAACACCCAGTAACACCTTGCGTCTTAGTGGCTTTATTGCCTTGCTTGGGGTGAAAAAAGAAAAAAAAGAGAGTTCTACTTGAGGTCAGGAGTGAACTTGATTTTCAGTAAAGATTTAATGTATGAAGCCTTGTTCAGAGTGTAACCATTCATCGTGATTGGAGAAAACTCAGGGTTTGATGAAATGGTATCTATATATATATATGAATATATTTTTGAATTGGACAAAGTCCGACAATTTATTTAAAGACATTTATGATATGTTTAACGTTCTTTTTATAGATACAAGTATTTAAGCAAATGCTCTGTTTTATAATAAACAGTATTAAATAACATTCAGGCCGGTAAATGTTATTTAATACTGTTTATTATAAAACAGAGCATTTGCTTAAATACTTGTATCTATAAAAAGAACGTTAAACATATCATAAATGTCTTTATATATATGAATATGTATATGAGTGTACATAATATCTATCATATATCATATCTCTATATCATATCTATAGCTATATAAAGATCTGAACTGTTGGAATGAAAATATAAATCTCATCTGAACATTTTACAGAGATTGATTCATAGATAGATTGTGTTTAATGGCCCCACCTTTGCCATGGAAATAGCAAGTGAGCAGCTATAGGTCTTGCAATGTTGCGTCTATGGGGAAAGAGGCAGTAAAGTGGAAGATAAGCCATCCTGAACTAAATCACATAAATGATTTTGAATTCTATCAAGGCTGAAAAATGAGTATTGGGCATCTCCAGCCCAGATATAACAGCAATACTCCATTTTTGGTCCGATCTGACTTTTGTAAGGACGAAGCATGGCAGAAGGACTCTATCAAGGCTAGAAACTGAAACAGCTCCAGCCCAGGCATGAAAGCAATATTTCATTTTTGTTCCCATATGACATTTGTAAAGACAAAGCATAGGAGAAGAAGTCAGGTAAGCCAACCATTTTTCTAGTGTCAATGGATCGTATGTATGAATTCCACTCGAGGTTTGGGTTGAACTAGAGTCCTGATAGACATTCAAAGTATGAAGCCTTGTTGAAAGTTCAACTGATTATTGTGACTGGAAAAAGCTTAGGGTCTGATTGGTAAAAAAATAAAATAAAAATAAATTGTCAAAAATAAATAATTAACAGATCTTCATTTCAAGTCTGAAAGACTATTACAACTGTGTTAGTCATTGAATATTAAAAAAAAAAACAGTATTTAATAATGTTGTTTATATAAAGCAATTCGTTTTAATTTTAAACCAACACAAGCAAAAAGTAGCTCTCGGCAATGACTTGGGTGAGATGGTTCAATTGAGGAATAGGAATTAAATGAGTTGATAGATCT
Source organism: Acanthosepion esculentum (assembly GCA_964036315.1). Taxonomy (NCBI): domain Eukaryota; kingdom Metazoa; phylum Mollusca; class Cephalopoda; order Sepiida; family Sepiidae; genus Acanthosepion; species Acanthosepion esculentum. The sequence continues at coordinate 33,639,874 of OZ038514.1, forward strand.
GTCTAATCTTGTTCAATTGTATGGATTCTTCAGTGAGACTGTTCTTAAGGATCTAAATGATGAAACCCAAAAAGGCTGTCTTGTCTTTCAAACATAAAAAAAAAAAAACCCTTTCGACAACTGGCCATGATTCGTGCCTGCAAAAGAACAGCATCAATAAAGAGTGGATTTTCTATTGACACTGCTATTATTTTAACTATTTTCACTCCACAAGAATGCTTATTGTTTTAAAAAGCGATGATTAGAATTTTAATAAAGCCTAATGATGTTTGTTCTTGAGAATTACCAACAACACTTTATTTATTAGATTGTTTATTTACAAGAATAATTTTATATTTACAACATTCTAAAATCTAATTCAATTGTATTAAAACTAATGCAATGCAATATTTAGCGTTTACCAATTTATAAAGAAATAAATACAAAAACAATTTTTTATTCATAAATTATAAACATTTACTAAATTATTAATATATGTGAACCAACTAGGAGGAAATCCGTATTATTTACCATTTTCAATCGATTGGTAATTCGCCGATGTTTTGCCAACCATTCAATAAATGGTGTAAATAAACAATCTAATAAATAAATAGTGTTTATTATTTTTGTTGTAAATTCTCAAAGAACAAAGAAAATGTATAAATTCACTTTCATATGTTTGGGTTTTATTAAAATTCTAATCACTGCTTTTTAAAACGATAAACATTGCCAAGGAACAAAGGTAGAAAAACTGCCCTTTTGATAGTCCTTTTTTTTGCAGGTACAAAGGTCCATGTTTGCCTTACTCCATTACTTCTACTCATGAACAGAGTTGCACTATGCATCAATCCCAAGGTGACATGACCAACTGGTTACTGATATGAAAATCTGTAGTACCGAGTGGGATATTTATTGTAGTCCATCTTAATTCACAAAAAAAGAAAAAAAAAAAGACCTGCACAGGATGTGATAGGTAAATTGTCACCATTTTATATTTTTAATTTTGTGCATGCGCATTGTTTTTTTTTGATTTTGCACAGTATAGTAGGGTCAGTTGGGCACCGTCTGTGAGAAAAAGAGCACCCGGATGCAATTCATTTTGCTAGAAATTTGGAAATGGCATGCTGTACTGCATAGCATTTGCCCCAGAAGTTCCAATATGAACATTTCAGAGTGTTTGAGTGTCACTCTGAGGACAGTGCAGAGGATTCAGAAAGAGTTGGATGAGTCTAATGGTGATTACGAAGGTACGGCAGCTCAGAAAACTCATTCTGATTGTTCTGATAAGGAAAGAACTTCTGAATTTGTTGGTGAGATCCAGGCCATGATTGAAAACGGAGCAGTGCTGCCCTGGGTCAAGAGGGTGGCTGCTGGAAGACTATGTCTGGCAAAAGGACTCTACACCATGCCACACAAGCAAGAGAACCCAGTCATGGCTGTCAGACAATTTCTGCAATCATCCCTTATATCTGACCACCTAACTCACCAGATTGCCAGCTCCTTGATTATTATGTGTGGGGCACAGTTGAGCAAGAGACCAACAAAACTCCTTGTAAAACTAAATATGAACTGAAGGCAAGGATTATGGCAGCATTCACCAACTTAAACAAGGAGACCGTCCAGAATAGCTACAGGAGATTCTGAAGTCGCCCAGAGGCTGTGACTGAAGCCATTGGCATTTTTATTGAATAAATTTACTCTTTCACGTTTCAAGATATTATTGTGCAATTTTGGTTAATATATTAGGTTGGTGCAAAAATAATGTCGTTTTCTCACATATGTTACTTATGTAAATAACGATATTATTTTTGCACCAACCTAATATCTGTTAAACTGAGATGTCAGTGTCATTTTTATTTTTGCTTAATTTAGATGACAGTTTATCCATTGCACCCTGTACATATTAGCACTTCCAATCAATTAAGATCAGAAACCATGTGAGCCATGCTTGGTAGATCATCAGGGCATTTCATGATCATCATCATTATTAATAATAATAATAACAACAACAACTGTATTTTGAAAGAGTGGTTTGAAAGAAGCAATTAAAAATATCCCACCACATTAAACTGAAACAAAAATACATAGATTAAAATCAGACTAAAATATTTAAAATGGTTTATCTATAAGACAGTGAAGAGAATATGCTATTTCAAGGCTAAGAAGCCTGTTAAAATATCAGGAAACACAGGAAGTGAAGCCACAATCAAGTGGGGATATGAACAGACAACATCAATAAAATGCTCTCTTAGGCTGGGAAAAGTACCCACAGTATTTAGAGGAAGTGAGATTCTCTCAATGACTCCCACCTCTAAGAATGGGAAAATGGAAGAAAGCCATAAGGACTGGGAAATCTTTTGTTGGAAATTGCAAATATGGTCATTCAGAGCGATACAAGAATGAGGTCCTGTAAACACAAGAGGTTTGCTGCAAAAATAACCTTTTACTGAGGAGGAAAGAAAATGGGAAAGCTTGAATGTATTAAGAATTCCTTTCAGATAAAATTTATTAACAGCAATGGCTGAATCTCAAGAGATTAGGAAAATAGGGTCTCCATTGTCTATATCTCTGAGATCAGTCATTAACGTTCCTCCAAATTGTTTTCAGATATTCAAACTTTTTCTTTATGTTCTTGATGTCATAAATAGTGTTTCAGCTGAACTATTATTCAGCCTTCATCAGATGTATAATAAAGAAAAAAAAATCTCCCCCTATATAATAAGGATAACAGAAGAAAGAATCTTATTAGTATGCACATGAGTGGGAGTATAGATATATGAATTGGATGCTCATGAATCATATATTTTTATGGCAAAATCTGGTTATTTTTAGAGAACTTAGAAAAATCAAGGATTTTTAAAACTTCTTGATTTTGTCCATAGCCTTTGTTAAAATTTCTTCTTTTATAAGTGGCAGTATATTGACTAATTCTTTTTCTACAGCTTATCAACTCTTTGCCTGTTATTTAAAGTCAAAAAATTTTCAGATTGTAAGAAATATTTTTGGTGGGGAGATAATAATGGTTTAGTGATATAAGTCTTACTAATTAACCCGTAGCTGGAGGGAGAAGAGATGGATTCATACCATTCTCAAGCGTATTTGTATGTAAGTGAATATAACAAACCCAAATAGAATTGGAACTTGGCTCTCTGATTCCTCAATCTGAGACGCTATCCATTACTCTATTCTGCCACCAAATGTAAACCCAGTCAAATTTAATTCCATTTCTGAGCCGTTATTGATTACACCACCTGCATATTCAAGATTAAAGCACCTAGTATTCGCAGGTGATCACCCATCAAGGTACTGAGTAGGCTCGACATTGCTTAATATTGATTTTATGGGGACCAGTGTTTCAACATGATGTAGTCATAAATCTGGGTGGCAGTATAGTTTTGCTCTTTTTCTATGTGTCACATTTCTTCAGGACAGCGTATTATTGCTCTCCAAATCTTCCTATCCGTTGTGGCTCTTGTTTTTATCTCTTTGCTAAGACCCCCACCCTGGTCAATTCTTGTCAGGTAGGTTGCTTGCTGCTTTCTTGTTCACAATATGCATTTTGTTGGTGTACTTAAAAAAGAAGAAAATCCCAAATTGGGGGGAAAAAAAGGACAATGTCAGTAGTAATCAAGGACATAGCTACAGTTTCAAACATGACATTTGGCTTGTTTCTTTAACATCATATCAACTCCTTAAGCATCATTTAATACCAAAATTTTATTTTATTGTCAGCTTTGGTCCCCCCTCCTCAATAATGTATTGTTGGTAATTTTTTTTTTTTTTTATACTATGAAAATGTATTGCTGGTAATTTTTCTAATGTATTTTTATATTTTCATGTTTTGACTCAAGTTTGGGGGTTCACTATTTGCCCATAGGTGGGACCCTAACAGGTGCTACCATCCTGGGTCAGGGTGGGCATGGGTACAACAGCAATTAAGAGGTGGTTTCATGCTCCTCAAAACCTCCCAATCAGATCCTTGCTGCCAGGTGAATATTACCATACCCAGGACAAATGACACTTGTAAATAAAAACAAAGTACAAATAACTCATTTTAAAGCTAGGGATTGATTTGACACCATATTTATATAGGTACCTTCACAAATTCACTATATGTAAGGTTTAAATTGAATTTTTTAAAATGAAAAAGCTTTCTTGAAGCTTTCAATTTAGCTTTAAATGAAAGCTAAAGGGATTAAATTTACTATATCTGGGAAGCAAAATACTTTGGTTTAATTCAGAAAAATTATATGACCTTTTAATAATAGATTTCTTGGTTTTTCACATCCATATTTCAGAAATTCTGCATTGATATACATATATAAAAACAAATCAAAATTCTTTTAAAAATAGTCAGGGTCTTCAGATTGTAATAAACTTTAATATATATGATTAGTAAATATAGTTTTACTTAATAACAATATTCCCTAAAAATTATCTCATTGAAATTGAACTTTAAAAGATTCAAAAATTTTATAAATTATTCAATTTTAAAAACAAATCTTGTAAAAATTCATTTTTCATCATAAAATTTTTTTCTTCAGACAATATGATTTTAATATGTATCAATCATAAAAGCAATTAAAAGCTTCTCTAATAATATTTTAGTTTTATTGCATTTTTTATTTTTTGATTCATAACAGATTTTTGGTAAGACAGGTTCAATTTTTCAAAATAAAATTGGTGATTTAAATTCTTCAAAAAAAATTCTTTTAATTAATATAGTCACTACAAATTATCTTGATGAATTTCTGAAGCTTTCATAAAATTAATAAGGGAGAGGAACACATAAAAAAAATGTTTTTTCCAAGATTTTCTAATAAAAAAATTCTCAAAAATAATTTCATTCATTTGTGAATAAGTCCTGAAAATTTCATTAAATTCTGAGAATTATTTAATTTTTGCAAGAATTTCCAAATTAATGTGTCTGTCACTGCAAAATGAGGCAAAAATTTGCAATGCTAAAAGTTAGTACAACTGTTGATACAAGAAAAACAAGTTTTTTAATCAAAATTTCGAATGTTCCAAAAAGGAGTAAAAAATTTAATAAAGTAATCAAAAAATACTTTGATCCTTCCTCTTAATAATAACAAAGATTTTGATGATAGAACTGTTTTCATTACATTTGGAGAATATTTTCTTCATGGTATGCTGATTTTTTAGCGATCTATTTTAGCAATGGTATATATATATATATATATATATATATATATATATATATATATATATATGTGTGTGTGTGTGTGTGTGTGTGTGATGACCCCCCCCCCAAAAAAAAACAACATTTATATTGAACAACAACCAACCCGCTTTTGATCTTCATAAATGATCTGCTTAAAAATATGCTGATGTTACCACTATATATGGGCACAGCTCTAAAACTCTCGATGGTCAGAGAATTGTGACTGACCTCTCTTCTGATCTTGCACAAATTACCCAATTCTGGGATAAAAAGCAGATGGTTACATTCAATGCCTCAAAGACCAAGCTAGTTCATTTGCCAATCTGACCCTGAACTACCACAAAACAAGATGAACAGAGGTCCTCTTGGGGAAGCGCCACGCCCTGAAATTTTTGTAATGTTACTCTCCTGGAGGTTAGCATTACCCATGCTGATAGAAGGCAAAAAAAAAAAAAAAAAAAGGTTCTCTAAGATGATTAAGAGAGAGCAGTATCATTTTGGAGACGTTAACAAGTCATTTCTTGCCCCAGTTAACAACAGATTATAGGTCATATTTGAGATCAATTGCCAATTTGACCATATCAAACCAAATCAGATTTACCATGCATATAAACCTCTTGATTTATATGCATCAGATATACGCAGCTTATTTGATAGTGTAGAAAAGATTTCCTTCTATGGGACAATTTGCATACACCCAACCACACAATATTTAGCATCCAGATATGTCAAGATAGGGTTAGGGCTAGGGTTGTGATGAGTGCATTTTCAATGGATTATTGCACAGATCAATAATGGATAAGGGATTAACTGGTATTGAGGTGTCAAAGTTTTACCCTAAAACTTATTTCCTGCATACAGAGAAAGACTAGCTATGATACCACTATATTACTATATATGAGGGTGTATTAAAAGTATTTTGTTTTTATAAATCATTATTCTAAAGCTCATTTTATCCAGGTAGGATAGAAATTATGATACTAAAATCCGAACATGAATCAGATTAGAAAAGATTCATTCCAAGAGCTAAACAAAGTACTAAAAAACAGGAAGGTTTTGTTAGAAAGAAAGAAAAGAGTTCTGGATTGCTATGTGATATCAATCTTCCTATATGGCAGTGAATGCTGGACAATTTCCTCACAGATGAAGAGGAGACTTGAAGCAAGAGAAACAAAGAAAAGAGTGCTGAACTGCTATGTAATATCAATCTTCCTATATGGCAGTGAATGCTGGACAATTTCCTCACAGATGATGAGGATACTTGAAGCAAGAGAAACAAAGAAAAGAGTGCTGAATTGCTATGTAATATCAATCCTCCTATATGGCAGTGAATGCTGAACAATTTCACGACAGATGAGGATGAAACTGGCAGCAAGAGAAATGTGGTTCTACAGAAGCATACTGAGAATTCCTTGGATGGAGCAACTAAGCAACAAGAAAGTCTAAAAGAAAATGAAAAAAGAACAGAATCAGAAAGAGATCACTGAAATTTCTTCAACACACAAGGATGAAGACGTGTTTGGAAAACTTAACTCTCATGGAGCATCCTGAAGGCAAGAGAGACAGATAGCAGAGGGAAAGGCTGGCTCATGGTACTGGCATCTCAAGCAGTCACCCAGGGCTTCATCATGTCATGTGTTTAGGATCTCCCAAAACTAAAGCTAATAGAAACATACATGAGGTCATCCAGGACTTCAGACAAATTTGATTCTTTGGCTATTTTGTTAATAGAAAATGATCTTGTAAAGAAGATAGATGTAGAAAGTACCATGAAAATATTCGCAGATCTAAAGGAAGGAAAGAAATGTTTTAGGTAGATAATAAATGATTTCTGTAGCTTGTATTAAGTTGTACGTTGTAATAAACTTGTTATTCTACATTTTCAGTTTTTATCCTTGTGAAAATTTTAAAAAATTATACTTGTAAGGGTACCGAAGTTCAGTTTTCCTGGGTGCCAGCAACCCTAGGGCCATGACTGGCAGCGGGCCACCTACCTGATGAGCTTCGTGAACAGATGGTAAAACAGGAGATGGGAGGCTTGGCAAAGGAGAGAAACACTGCTAAGGGCTATGAGAGATAGGAAGTTGTAGAGAGTCTGGTACAGAAAAAGAAAACATGAGACAAGGCCCATAGAAGAATGGTCTAAAAACTATGACTTACTAAGACAAAAATCTTTTGAAAAGAAATGAAATAATATTTGACTGTATGGCTTAAAACTAAGACATTTTTAACCTTTAAGTGGCCAAAGATGAGCAAGTCATCAATTTACACTGATTTCTAAAATCATCCTAATAGTAAAATGGTATACTGGGCCAAGTAAAAACTGATTGTTTTCACACTTTCTATCGTCTATAAACAAATTGTGCCTTTTGCAAATAAAAATGAAAGATTAAATTAGAATTCTTTTATTTGCCACATCCTTTCTGGAGGTTGGTGAACATGGCTCTCCACAACTTTTTGTTATTTTTTTTGTTCTAAGTAATTCTTGACCTTTTACTATCCCTTTTTGTTTTTATTTACAGTCAGACTAATGTCCGCATCAAAGTTTTGGCCAATGTGCCATCCATCAATTTTCCTGGGAACACTGGAATGACAACAATCTACTTTATAGATTAAATAAAGAATTCCCGAAAAGTTACCCGGATTGACAGACACGTGAACACTGCAGGGCATAGTGGCTGAAACATTGTGATGATAACATTAAAGATGTTGTAAATAATGCAAATAATGATAATTCTAGAATATAACAGAAACGACTTGCCCTTGTTTTGTCATCCATTTATTCAAATCAACTATGTAGATTTGCTATTTTTGCTACTTGGCTTTCAACATAGCCTATGGATGTTTAATTCTCTATGTCTTCTTTTCTCATTATGTGTTTCAGAAATTTCAGCTGTCTCTTATAGAAGTTTCATTTCTACAATTTGGTTGATTTTGTTTAGTGGCATATCAACCTGTATGGGTTATTTAATGCCAAAATCTAAATATTTTGTACACATTTTTTGCGATAATAATGGTTTTAGTAATACAAGTCTTACTAATTAACCCATAGCTAAGGGGGAAGAAGAGGTGGATTCATAAATATAATGAACCCAACTTGAATTGGAACTCAGGTCTCCGATTAACTATTCTGAGCCATTATCCATTACACACCACCTGCACATCCAAGCTTACAGCACTTGGTATTCCCAAGTGGTTACTCATCTAGGTACTGACCAGGCTTGACATTGCTTAACTTTGGTGATCCTACCGGAACTGGTGTTTTAACATGATGTGGCCGTAAGCCCATTTTTACAATGAAAATCAATTGCACAGAACATGTTTAAGGAGCAACATTTAACACGAATAGTTTTTGAATTGCAAACTTGAAACCTCCTAAAACCTATTAAAGTTTTGAAAAATCTAAATTGTTTTTCCTAAATTAAATCCTGTACATATCCTAAATCCGAGAATGTTCAAAACAGCTAACGATTTAAATTAAAAAAAATAAAAATAAAAATAAAATCAATAAATAAATAATGAAAGGTGTGCCTTAAACAAAAGGCCTAGGAAATAGGACAGTAATTTTTGTCTGGAAAATCCTCTAACATCTGCTGTGCAATTTTGTTTTAATTAAAAGTAATTTGATATCAGCCTCTTGAAACAGGGGAGGATAATGAGAGTTTAGAGAGGCTTGCATCAAAATGGGATGCTGCACTAGGGCTGCTGCTGCTGCTGCTGCTGTGTGCATGAGACAAGAAAACTGACAGGGACTAGAACGTCCGTAGGTCTGAAGGGGACTCAGTGGTAAACAGTAGCAAGGAGGATAAAGGCTCTCCATGCAGCAGTCATGACCCCAATGAACTGTGCCACTCACCCTCAGTGCTAAGCCGTCCCCCACCTCTCTCTTGGGGGAAGCTAAAAGAAGTGGGTTGGTTGAACAGGCAATGGAGTGGACATTTTCTAGTTTTTCTTCTTCCTGTACATTCTCAATCTCTTTCACACGCATAGAGAGGCACATCGCTTTTCTGCAAGTAATTCACAGCTGCGCGAAGAACGAGATAGAATAGGGAGTAGAAGAGAAGCCTGTTGTGGTCAGGAGAAAGAGCAAGGTGAGTGTGCGTGCATGCACTTGTATATTTACATGCACAAGTATGTGTGTGCATGTGCATATGTCTGTTTGCATGCACGTGTGTGTGTGTCTGTGTGTGTGTGCAGGTGCTCATGTGTATGCACCCGTGGGTATGCTCATGCATATGTGCGTTTGCGTGCATGCCCGTGTGTGTTCATGTGTGCGCGTGTTGAATTAGGTTGGGTGTGAGCAGAGATTAAGAGTTGAGTGAGAAACAGGAAGTCGGTTGGGGCGGGGCAAAAAGGATGCGAAGGAAAAAAAAAAATGTGTGCAGGTGGTGATGTTAGCGAGGGGGGGGGAGAGTGAAACTGATGATTGATGCAGACTTGTCATGGAGGAGGCAAGAAAGAGAAGAGATCAGTGATTGTAGAGCGAGCCCCCAGGTGCCAACAAAGTGTAGCCAAAAGGAGAGATTAAGAAATGCATTTCCTCAATCCCCCCCACCACCCCGGCGGGTGGGGTGGTGGAGATATAGAGGGAAGTGATGTGGTATGAATAAGCAAAGGGTTGAAGAAGTTGGAATCATCTGTTTCTACAAAAAAAAAGGATATAAAAAGAAATGAATGGTCATCTCATTTGAAGCTATTACACATACGGACATTCCTTTTCATCACTGATCACAGCAGTCGCCTTTATTATGTCGAAGGAAATGGACAAAAATTCTCTAAAGTGTTTCATCAGATGTTAAAGATTACAAAATTGCTCGTTTATCGGAACACTAAAAATAATAAATTTGTGTCTAATTTTGGTATCACTCTTAATTCAATTTCTTCGGTCAGCTGTCAGCTTTAATTACAAAACAAATAATGAAGATTTATGATGTGCATAACCACAGATCAGAGTTAAAGCTTTGGGCAATTGATTTCAGAGATTCGTTCTTGACCAGTGGATAATTACTGTACTACCTGGGATTTCTGGACATTTAAAAACCTATAAGAATAAATAGAAAAGATTGGTTCCTTAAAAAACATCTGTTAAGCAGAACTTCTACATTGCACTAAAAGGAAGAGTCAAAGGAACACCCTGATGTCTGCAGAAGAAGCTGATGAATTCTTTTAAAAAATTGGCCACAGTTCCTCTTCTACATGCATATATGAATTTCCATTAAATCCTTTCGTCTTGGCTTCCATTTCTCCCACATTGTTTCCTAAACTCTACTATTTTAAAAATGACATGTAAAACTATGAATATTATTTTCAAAAACTTGGGAGCTTGTAGTTAGGATTTCTGGCCATTTAAGAACATATAAGAATAAATAGAAAAAAACTGGTTTCTTAAAAATATCTGCTAGGCAGAACTTCCACACTGCACTTAGGCACACCTTGATGTCTGCAACAGAAGCTGATGCATTGGTCCCTAGATCGATAATAAAATATTATGTCATATTTTGCTCTTGTAGAAACACAGGAGGAGTATGGGACCACAGCTATTAACATGCAAAGTGTAGTTTACATAACAACAGATTTTTACCAGATAAAGTTGCTCATCCTATGCCTAAGGAGACACAAATAGAGACTGATGAATTCATTTCAAAGATAGACTTCAACAATGTTCCTTCTTAATAAATCTTTTAAAAATGCTTCTAATGAAGAAAATAAATCTCTACCTACCAATAACTAAAATCAAAAATCTGTCCTCTCGTCACCAATCAGTGCTATTCACCTTTAACAATAATTTTTATAAACAAAAAATTAAATGACCAATGGGTTCACATCTAAATAGCATTCTAGCCTGTATTTTCTTAGAATTTCTTGATTCTGGTCCTTTCCAGAAACAATCAACATAGTTCTGATATACTGATGACATTATTAATATATCCCCACAAAAATTCATTTATAATTTTGATTTAAAAAATGCTACTCTAATTAAAGAAAGCAATTTACTAATATGAAGGTATATAAAAAGTGTTTTAATCACTAGATCATCCACAGTAAATTTATGTCCAGGTTCTTATAACCTTTCACGGCAGATCATCTATTATCATAATGTTTATAATAAAAGTGATAAAGCAAATATGAAAAGAGAGAGGAACGAATGAAATTGGCTAAACTATATACAAAACATCGCTTTAGTCCGATGAAGTCTTAAAGGACAAAATGTGCCACATCAAAAATTTTTCCCACTTTGTCATTGATTTTCTAACATTGTTCTGGTATATAAAAATTTATACTTTTTTCATATATATATATATATATATATATATATATATATATATATATATATATATATATATATATATATTAAGAATATAATATATTCTATATTATCACTTGACTATATTATATTCTATATTATCACTTGAATATAATATATTCTATATTATCACTTGACAAGACACAAGAAGTGTTGAAACAAAATGGCTACTTTTGTCGTGATTTTATAACATATTTATGTTGTAATATTCAAATAAATAATTATATATATATATATATATATATATTTTGGTTGAGCTCTTTGGTTTGAGGTGTGAGTTTGTAAACAGTGACTATTTAAGCTAATATTGCACGACTCTTCGGCAGAATTGAGTCACTGTCAGTCACTGTGTGTTTATCTAAATCTAAAAATAAACACGCTAAAATTCACCTTCATCCCTGCCGTGCGCCGATGGCTTAGTGGTAGAAGTTTCGACTGACGCAAATTCAGTCGGGTTTCGATCCTAGCTAGAGGCAACCGGACCGTCTAGCCACACTCATGAGCTGTGAAACAGCGAAACAGTCTGTCTGTGGATGACATATATATATATATATATATTATATATATATATATATATATATATATATATATATATATATATATATATGCACGGTGGAGTAATGGATAGTGGCTCAGATTGAAGAATCGGAGAGCCAAGTTCGAATTGCAGTTGAATCCATTACATTCACTTACACGCTAATACCCTTGGGAAAGGTATGAGAAGTCAGTGTTATTTTCATTTTGTGTAATTTAGATGTCAACTTATCCATCACACCCTATATATATATATATATATATATATATATATATATATATATATATATACATGCATGTGTGCGAATACATATTGCATTGTATAGATGTAAATTATTGTTTTATTTCTTTAATCTTTAATCAATGTGCTGGTGGTATGATGATTAGGATGAAAAATGGAATCAGCAGGCTCAGTTCAAATTGAAGTTGAAGCTGTTACATTCACTTTGTACTAATACCTTTGGCGAAAAGGCATGAATCCATCTCTTCCCACCTTATGTCAGCTATGGGTTAAATAGCACGACAGACTGGGTGTTATAGTTTTAGTTGACAACTAATCATTGAGAAAGCAACAAAAATCTTTCCATGAAAAGACAGAATAGTTTACAGATATTAAAATGGAAGCTGTGGTGAGTCATGATCATCTATATTTTAAAATGACATAAAAAATGAATTCATTTAAATTAGTGTCCCATACTGCATTGGTTGTTATTGCTTTTATCTTTATTGGTTTTAATAAAATCTTGAGAAAAAAAAAACATTTTGTTCATGTTGCAATTAAGTAATATTTATATTTGACTTTTTCCAAATGTCCAAGATGGTCACCTAAGTAAGCATTATGTAACGGATGGCAACAAACTAAAGATAGCCTGCTGTTTCTGGTGTGGCAGGAGGAATGGACATATGAATGACCTTCACTTGATGACCATCAGGAAGTGTTTTTGACAAGTCTGTTTGCTCAATTTGGCTTGCTCCTCACATGAGTGTATTGCATTGAATTCAACATTCTTGGCAACCGCTCTCAACTTGCCAACCGAGGGCAACTATTTTCATGCCAGACACTACAAACCAAGCAGACAAGTGTTTATCATATTGTCTTGCCAATTAGAGAGATTCATTCAGGTTGAATATAGCAAAATTTGGCTCTAGCTTTCTATATGCACCTCCCTACACTTGATCACACAATCTTCGATATATACATCCCTGTCTACTTCTCCCACATCTCACTCTGGTGCCTTTTTGCTTTTATATAACTTTCTACTTTTGTTCTATTTCAGAGAAAGAAAACATTTAACAGCAATTCACAAAAAAATCTAAATTGTTCTATATCAAAGCTCCTAGAAACGAGTGAAATACCTTAAAATAGGTTTTTATTAACTATATCCTGAATACCTGGATTTTCAGGTAGCATAATGGATATTGGTTCAGAACAAGTGGCGGGTACAAAAATTTTATTAAGGCATTAAAAATGGACATTGTAAAAAGTATATTATATATATATATATATTTATATATATATATATATATATATATATATATATATCAATTATGTGGTGCGTGTTCAAAAATAAGATCTGATAAAACCGGAATTTATAAACAAGGATCATACCATTCATTAACGGATTCGAGGTTGATTGTATTTTATTATTAAATATTGTCGCCTGACGATTGCACTAGCATGAAACAGACTGTCGCCTCTAAGTGCTGACTTCCATGTCCACTTTTATATTTACACATGCTCTATCTCTGATATTGAGCACTTTATCCCATAAATATAGCACACTTTAAGACTATATTTCTTCATATATATATATATATATATATATATATATATATATATATATATAAAACAGGCCGCGTTCATGTGTGTTTTTTAAAAAAACACCATCAAAATGAAAGATTTTATCACAGCTATAAGTTTGTCTTTGTAATTTACCCCCTGAGGATGATCTTGGAGGAGAAAGTACTTGGGTAGGAAAAAACTATTGCACCTTCCTTGATAAATTTCTTCTTAAGATCAAGAAACCGGTTAGAGAACTGAAAAGGATAAGTATAAAAATATATAGACATAATATGTCTATTTTATTGAAAGAAACATTTTTGAGTGAAGATTACAGTGTAATCCGGATATAAGAGAAACTCGGATATAAGATAGATTTTCTCTGGTCCCAAATTAGAGCCCTACTTACCTAAACAAAATAGACCAAACCCGGATATAAGAGAAACCCGGTTATAAGAGAAACCCGGATATAAGATACTTCTTCTCCGGTCCCAACAACTCTCTTATTTCCGGGTTACACTGTATATAAATATTTCTATATTTCTTTATAGAATATTAAAATTATTAATTTTAGATTATAATTTTCCTTTTCTATAATCTTTAAAACTCTTCTTTTTCTTAACCTTTATGTTTGTATTTTCCTATGTAAGTTTTTCCCATTTGAACAAGAGTTGATATGTTGAATACAGTGTAACCCGGATATAAGAGAAACCCGGATATAAGATACATTTTCTCCGGTCACGAAACTCTCTTAAATCCGGGTTACACTGTATAAGTCATTATTAATCTTCAACTGTTTTTAATTTCTGTCTAGACTTGTCTATGTCATGACTTACGGTCCATCCTTTTCTAACTACCTTAGTTTTTCTTTTGTCTCACTGTCTCTCTTTTGATGCCATTTCCCTTATTTGTTGTTTGTTGCTATTCTTTTTTTTCTTCTTTCTTTAATTCCTTCTTTAATTGTTATTTTTTAAAAAGAAAAAGGTTAAAATTCATTTTTTAACAAAAGTTTTGTATTGACAAGCCCCAAGGAGAATATTCAGGGGGTGAAATGGCAATCTGAATGGAGTAATAGAGTTTCATTTTTATGTAATTCATATATATATATATATATATATATATATATATGAAGAAATATAGTCTTAAGATGTGCTATATTTATGGGATAAAGTGCTCAATATCAGAGATAGACCGTGTGTAAATATAAAAGTGAACATAGAAGTCAACACTTAGAGGCGACAGGCTGTTTCATGCTAGATGTAATCGTCATAGCCTGATGATTGCATCTAGCATGAAACAGACTGTCGCCTCTAAGTGTTCACTTTTTTATATATATATATATATATATATATATATATATATATATATATATATATATATATATATAATGTGTGTGATAGATAAATTATCATCTAAATTACACAAGTATGAAAATAACACTGACATCTCATTAACAGATATATTTACCAAAATTACACAAAAAATATCTTGAAATACCAAAGAGTAAATTTATTCAATAAAATTGTCATTGACTTCAACCATAGCCTCCAGATGACTTTGGAATCTCTTGCAACTCTTCTGGATGGTTTCCTTGTTTAACTTGGTAAATGCTGCTATAATCCTTGCCTTCAGATCATCTTTGCTGTTACAAAGAATTTTGCTGGTCTCTTACTCAACTGCACCCACGCATAATAATAAAGGCGCAGGTAGTCTGGGAAGTTAGGTGTCCAGATGTAATGGGTGATGTGATTGCAGACATTGTCTGACAGCCATGATTGGGTCCTCCTGTTTGTGGAGCATGGTGCAGAGTCCAGTTGTCAGACATAGGGACATCCAGCAGCAACTTCTTTTCACCATGGGCATCACTACCTCCTCAAAGCACTCAATGTAGGATTCTGTGTTGAATCTGAGGCCTCATGGGAAGACAAATTGAGGCATAATGTCGCCATTACTAGTGATCACTCCAACCAACTTTGTAACCATGATTAGACCCATCCAACTCTTTCCAAATCCTCTGCACTGTCAAACACCCAAACACTCTGAAATGTTTTGGTGCGAATACAAAGCAGTACAGCATGCTGCTTTCAAATTTCTGGCAGAGTGAATTGTGTCATGGTGATCTTTTTCTCACAGACAGTGCCCAAATGAGTCTACTATACTGTGCAATTGACAAAATCAAAACAACACACATGGGAAAATTAAAAATATAGAATGGCAACAATTTACCTATCACACCTTATATATATATATATATATATATATATATATACACACACACACACACACACACACACACACACACACATATAAGGCAAAGAGTGAGGAAGAGCAAGGATAAAGAGAAAAAAAATTATTGTTGTTCGCCTACAGATTGTTCATATGCTTATCACTTGGAGGTTTACCCTGGAGATTAAATGACAGCAAATCCCTTGAATGCTCTGGCAGTCTCACTTCTTTTTGTAATACGTCATTTGGATAGTCTTGATTTATCTCCCAATTACTACTTCACCATACTTTTCTTTTAGGATCTTTAGAGCCACACCTAGTGCTCCAATAACGACTGGTACAACTGTCACTTTCAAGTTCTACAATTTCCCCAGCTACCTCATAAGATCAAAATGCTTATCTATCAATACACTTTCCTTTAGATTTACTGTGGTTTGTCAGGACAATGATCGGGCATTTTTTTAATTTTTGTTTACGTCTACCAGATCTAGACTTCTGGCTTAAAATTGGTGATCTGTTGGATATTATGACTTTAATTTTCTTAGATTCTAGTCTCTACATTTATCATTGTTTTGTATGGTCAAAATTCAATCACTTGCACAGTTCCCAATGGATCCTCTTTCCCACCCAATCCAAATCAGTCCTCCACTTTCAATAGAATTTTTTCCTCACTCAAAGGAAACAAAGATCTCTAACTTAACCTACCACTAATGCTCTCCTTTTTTAGTGCAGTAAGGAGGTTCTACATGGCAGATGTTTTTTTCCAAAACCAGTCTTTTCTATTTGTTCTTGTAGGTTATTAAATGACCAGAAATCCCAACTACAAGGTACCAAGTTTTTAAAATATTTATAGTTTTACATGGCATTTTTAAAATAGTAGAGTTTTGGAAACTATCAAGGCGAAGAAATGGTTCTCTTCCTCTGAGCGCAGTGGAGTGGTTCTGCCTAGCAACTTGTTTTTAACCCCCCCCCCCAAAAAAAAGAAGTCTTTTCTATTTTTTCTTACAGGTTTTTAAATGCCTAGAAATCTCAGTTACAAACCCCCAAGTTCTCAAAATAATATTTATAGTTTTACATGGTATTTTTACTTTCTGCAAACAATTTCTACCCAAATATGTAGCAACCACATGACATGACAATGACAGATTACTTTTGCTTTCCTATATACAATGCTTCAGTGTCAGCGTCACCAGACTTGTTTACCAACTCCTCTGTATACATTTTCAACCTCAGTAATGTCTTTTTGCGAATCTTTCATATCACCAGATTCATGACTACACAGGTGAACATGACATAGCAATTGCATATAGTTCTATCATCTCCATATCTTGATGTAAACAATGATCAATGTTATCCATTGCCATTTTGTGCTATTTTACTAGATAGCTTACTTCTGCCTGAGCTACACTTTCGATGGGTATGACCAAATATGCCTGCACCTGAAACTTCCATAGTAGTAATATTCACATTTCACAGACAGTTTATAGATTCAGTCGCTGGCAAACCTTGAATATTTTCAACATGCTTGGAGAATTTTCCGGCTGACTCACTTGCTATTTCAAGGACTTTCTCTAACGACAATGTTTTCTCAGTGAATTTATTTTTTCATTCATCATACCCAACATCAGTTTATCTTTTCGATATTCATTAAGTTAATCCACAAAATCATACTTCTTGGGCATTTTTCTAAGTGTTTTAACAGATAATGGAAAATGTGGCACTGAAATCTGAAGACACATTAGAATAGGAAAAGATATCTTCTAAAAACTAAGGAAAGCAGAGAATTTTCTTAGAAATAAAGAAAAGAATACTGAACTTTTTTTTTTTTAAGCTTATCACCCCAAGCAAGGCTGGAAGCCACTAGCACACAAGGGGTTACAGAAGGTTTGGAGGAAGAGCAGATAGGAGTGGTAAAGGAGAGGATGTGGAGAAAGATAGTGGATCGATCAAGGCAAGGGGGTTAGAGAAGATTTGGAGCGAGAGCAGATAGGAATGAAAGGTGAAAGGATGTGGAGAAGGGAAGTGAATAGATCAAGGCAGCTGGAGATGTTGATTGACGTTACACTTAAATAGTTGGAGCTTGTATTTGTCAGGGAAACAGGAATAAGGAAGGGAGTTCCACAGGCGAGATGTGCGAGACACGAAGCTATTGGAGTAGAAGAGACGTCTACATCTAACAGTTTCAACGGTGATGGGGTGGGAACGGGATGCCAGCCTAATGTGATATAAATTATCCTATACAGAAGTGAATGCTAAACCATTTCCTTTAATTTGAAGAGAAGACTTGAGGAAATGAGCAACAGAATGATGATGCGAATACTATGAACTGAACATGTGAGTAATAAGGAAGTTTTGAGTAAAATGGAAACCAAAAGGATAATTATAGTTAAAATCATAAAGAAACTTGAAATTTCTGGGACACATGATGAAGAAAGAAGGCTTGGAAAATCTCACACTTACAGGAGCTACTGAAGGCAAGTTTATATTTTGAATGATTTGTTTTTTTTTATCAACCCTTTGTGGGTTATTTAAAGCCGAAACATATTTCAGATTGTAGAAGATTGCTTACAGGACCCAATGTTCTGAAGTGGTACCCCATATAATTACTGACTGTACTTGATGCTGCTTAACTTCAGTGATTAAATGATTTGACCATAGACACTAAAGGCAAGAAGGACAGGGAAAAAAATGCACAAACCTACTTAAAATTTTGTAAAAAGATAGCAAAACAAGGAGTGAAAAGAATAGTAAACAAACATTGCTAAGAGCTATAAAGAATAGGACGTCATGGAGATCTATGATCGCTCATGTCTTGAAGATACGTGACATAGAGAAAAAGAAGAAGTGTCATACTGACTGATGGTGCCACTCTATCTACCTACTTAAGAATAGAAAAAATTCTCATGAATTTCATAAAGGCAGGATGAATATGCCACTCTATAAGTTGACGTACCTTTATCTATTATATGCCAGATCTCAAGAACTGCTTAATTTTTAGTACCAGCAGCAAACGGTAATATACTTATTGCCTACCATCACTTTCACTAAAGATGCAGGTAAAATGATCGGCTCCTTGTACCACTCCAGTAAGTATCTGACTCCTCATACTATCCTCTACCTTTATCAGAGCCAGCTCATGCCGAAAAAGGAGTACTCTTGCCCAGTCCTCACTTTCCAGTCTTGATAGAGTTCAAAAGCGTTAAAGAGTTCTTGTGGGTAACAAATCATTTTCCACTCTGCAACCTCTCTCTCATCGACGGGATATGACGAGCCTCTCACTTCTATATTGCTACTTCCATGGAAAGTGCCTGGATGAACTACATTCCACCAGGTCTAACCGTCACGGCTAGGATGCACCATGACACATTGTACCAAACCACCCACATTCCATCCATATCCTATCAGTGAGAAGTAACATTTTCTTCCTGTGAACCACTGCTTTGTGTAACAGACTCCCAAGAGATGTTTCTCCGATCACTACAATCTTAATCTGTTCAAGTTGAGAGTTAACTGTTATCATCCCCTACTGTTCATATAAACTACTCTTTAACATAACCTTCTAACTTGAGTGGCCCTTGGGCTTTGTACAGGGTGGACCTTACCATAAAAGAAAAAAAAATCATATCATTGACAGGAAAAACAAAAAGATTTACATAATTCCTTCTGCCTTGTCTCTTTTGCTATGCCAGCCCACTTTTTCATAATTCAAAATAATAATATGCCACCTGCAAGGCTGAAATTACATATTCCTGTTTGTTCTTTTTTAGCTCATTGCCAATTTTATATATAAAGTCTTCTTTATATGCTGTTTTCCTGCAGGATGTGGGCGATCATGGCTCTCCACAACTTTGTACTCCTTAGTAAAGTTTATTTTTTTACTATATCTCGTAATCCCTGTTCTCCCAAACATCTACATAAGCTCATTAGGTAAGTTATATGCTGCTTTCCTCTTGCCTTCAAGATATCATGTGAGTGTCAAATTTTCTGAACCCTCTTTTCTTAATAGATGTCCTAGAAATTTCAACATTCTTTCTCTCATAAATGTCCTTTTGGTTTCCATTTTCTCTAAAACTTTGATGTTGCTCAGGTGTTCGAGTCCATGGTATTCTCAGTATCTTTCTGTAGAACCACATTTCTGTTGCCTCAAGTCTCTTCTCTATCTGTCACAAGATTTTTTAGCATTCACTGTCATATAGGAAGCCTTATATTACATAACAGTTCAGTACTCTTTTCTTTGTATCTAATGAAATTTTTTGTTTCTTAATACTTTGCTTACCTTTTGAAATGCATCTTTTGCTATCCCAATGTGTCTTTGGATTCTGATGACACCTTTTCCATTCTGTTAAAACATTTCCTAGATATTTTCATTTTTGCACTTATTTAATTTTGGTATTTCCAATTTGTAATTTACATTAAACAGCCATCTTCGTTTAAAAGCACCTAGCCCAATGGAAAAAAGGTATTTATATTTTCATGATAGAAAGGGTGACCTATTAAAGGGCAGATAGCAAGTCAATCCATAACAATAATATAATTAGATCTTAATTGGAATTCAACCTGATTAGATAAATGAATGGACAGAATGGGTTAATGCTAAAATAATGAAATTTTGCAATGATAGATATATAGTAATCAAGAAGAATACTTTTATTGCCATTTACTAAACTGTAGATAAGACATGGATAGATAATTTAGCAGATATCAGCCGAAAAGTGGAATGAGCAAGCCAAGTTCTAGGTTACTCAGATGCCTTCACCTACACAGAAATGCCCTTTAGAATGACATGAATTCATTTCTGTTCCTACCCTTTCTAGGGGTCCTGCCCCTTGTACAAAGGAACAGGGCCATTTTCCAGCATCTTCAGTGACCATTTTATTACTGTTTATAAATCTCAACAAAATGAAGACATGGATGGGCATTAGCATGAAAAGTGAGATTGGCAGGCTAAATTCAAATTCTCTTTCACACAATCAGGTATCAGTTAAATTGCAGGGCATATTGGGTTCTCAAGCTCAGTGTAGCAACCAGCCAAAGAGGATGGTTCTGCATTCAAAACCAGCACCTGAAGAGAGATGAGCGCCATCAGTCTATCTTGCTTTAGTCATACTCACTGCTGTTATAATCACAGTACATGTGGTGCATCTATGACTAATGGGTTATGGAACTTGTGAGGTAAGATATCACTTCGAACAGCTTATAAGAGGATCTACTAATAAAGACCATGACCAATACACTACACTAGTAGCTTTCACTACATTCATAGGGTTTTTAAGAAGATGTCAAAAGTAAGGATATTGAGAATACTTTACCGAGAAAAAGAGATTTTCAGTGATTGTTTAGAAAATTGTAAACAAACAGAAATATTGTTGACAATAAATCTAGGAAATATTTGTTAAAAAGTAAAGATGTCAAATGAATAAAAGAACCAAATACTTTAAAAGTAATGTTTTTTCTATAACCTTTATACTAGGTACCTCCAAAAGTTTTCTAAAAAAGAGCATAGCATGATGAAAAAGGCACCAAACATGATAAAAACAAAGTTTTATTATCAAAATGTTTAGGTTATTATCAAGTATTTTTTGATTATTTTATTACATTTTTTTAACCCTTGCTTTTTTTTTCTGTAAAGAGTGAGCCAAACATTAGTATGGGAAATTTAGCATCTTTTTTTGCGGTAAAAAATATATTGTTTTGGAAAGTCTTGCAAAAATCAAATAATTGTTGGATTTTAATGAAATTTTCAGGACTTATTCAGAATTGAATGAAATAATATTTTTTAGATTATATTGGTAAAAATTTTTTTTGATATCTGTTACCACCACTTAATTTGAGGAAATTAACATCAGGAACTTTGTATGTATGTGTAAGTTAAAAGTAGGACTCTTTGGAGAATTTAATTCATCAATTTATTTTTGTGAAACAGAAACACCATTTACCAAAAATCTGCTCTGAATCATAAAATAAAAAAATACAATAAAACTATGATATTATTTAATTAGGCAAAAAAAGGTATTAAAGCCAAATATATTAAGGACACTATTGTCTTAAGAAAAATTCGATGAATAGTGAATATTTACAAGAATTTTTTATTAGAAAAATTTATTAAGTTATTTTAAAGTATGTGAGTTTAAGCATGCTGCTAGATTGGCATGTAGGTCTCACCCTTTTACAGTTGAATTAGTTAACTATAACGGCCACTTCTACTCTAACAGTTTCTTTTTTTGCACTCCCTTCCATCTCCTTGCTTGCCTGATAACTACAATCTTCAAAAATTTAAATACAGCATCAATGGCCATCTTCTTGAACCGTGTTCAGCTTTTATCCTTTCCTCAGTCTCCCCCTATACTCAGTTTTTTCTCTCAACTTCATTCTCTTTAATCCCCTGTGTACCAGGGGGGGGGGGTATTCCCATCTTGATTGAGGTGAAATGATTAAAAAAAAATTCTTTGTCATTGGGATCCGATAGAAAGTTGTACTAGATTAGCAGCTAAGGTATTATCATTTTTCTGAGGAAATGGCAACTAGATGTAACTGTAAGTTCTATGCTAACAGTTTCTTCTCTTGCACTTTCTGGGACTCTCTTCTTGCTTTCCAGTTAACTTTGATCTTCAAAAATTTAAATGTAATGTCAATCATCATCATCTGCCTTCTTTAGTTCTGTTCTATTATTCTTCTTCTCGTTAATGATTTTTCTTAAATTCTTTTACCCTCGGTAACCCTCGGTGTCTTAGTGGCTTTATCACCTTGCTTGGTGTGGAATGATTAAGAAAACATAAGTTCATCAGTAAACATTGAACTAATTCCTCCATTTTCAATAGAATCTTTCCCTCACTCAAAGAAAACAAAGATCTCTAATTTAATCTACCACTAATGCTCTCCTTTTTTAGTGCAGCGTGGAGGTTCTGGGGTAATGGAGAGCAGCTCGGATTGAGGAGCCGAGTTCGAATTCCGGTCAAATCCATAAATTCACTTATGTGCTAATACCCTTGGGAAAGGTATAAATCATCCTCTTCTATCCCCAGCTATGGGTAAATAGCAGGACAGACCGTTTTCTATAGCTTTGGATGGCAACTATCTACCACAGAAAGAAATGGCAACCTACTGTGGGAAAAAAATCTGCCTCGTCAGTCATGTATTGAAAGATACATGATCATCTAAGTGTGTATCAGGCATGGTACATAACTGAGTGAAGAGGTTCTGCCTGGAAAATGGCTTTTCAAGAACTGGGTTTTTTCTATTTATTCTTATAGGTTTTTAAAATGGCCAGAAATTCCAACTCCAAGGCACCAAGTTTTGAAAATAATATTTATAGCTTTACATTTACACGGCATTTTTAAAATAGATGAGTTTTGGAAATGGTCAAGGGAAAGAAATGGAATTCCATTGGTGAGATGTAACTTCCACTCAAATAGCTTCTTCTTATGAACTGCTACTTTGTGAAAACAACTCCTAAGATTATGCTTCCCAAATCTCTACAACTTAATCTGTTCAAGTCTAGGGTTAACTTTTATCATACCCACATATCCCCATAAATACTGTAACCCTCTACTTTGTGTGAACATTATTGTAAAAAAAAAAAAAATACTGTCTGAACCTGTGTGCTTTACCACTTGGCTACAGAGAGTCACAATTCTGCCAGACTCCCTTATTTTCCCTTTTCAGGAAAGCATACACATCCTTCTTCAGAAAACATGCTTTACTTAAAAGTCAGTATAAGGATTCAATGGAAATGCATGCCTGTGTGTAGAGGAGGAGCCATGTGGACCCATTTATGATTTTAAGATGCACTGACATAACAAAATGGACAATAGAAGCTGTTTAAAACAAAAACAGTTCAAGTGAGCAGTGCTATTTCTAATACTAACATCTGCTGGAGACAGATAACATGCTTTTGCACGCACATATCCAGTAACAACAACAACAACAAGGATAGCAGCTATTGATTGTGACTGATGGCAGAATAGCATTCTGGCACAACAGATGAAGGGTCAGACATCCACTACTTTGTGTGTACATCTGAAAAGAAAATGACAACGATGAAAAGCAGAGATACACCCCAGCCGCACATCCATACTTCTAAAACAAGCTGATATATACAGAATTCCATTTGCTGATTCTCTGTCCAAACAGTTGGCCGAGACATTTTGATGGCACACAAAGAGGACAAAAAAAGATGATGACGACGACAGTGAAGATGATAAAGCCATCCTCAGCCAAGCCATTTGCTGGATTGGCATGAAAATTTCAAAGAGCACGTACAGTTGAGAAATGAAAAGATGTCTGTTTATTTGGGAATCTGTGACAAGAGAAAATAAAATACAAAAGATGCTGATATGCTTTTAAGCTGCATTATAGTTTACTCCTGAAGGAAAGGGAAGGAATAAATTAACAAAAAAAAAGAAGAAAACAGGAAAAGAAAAAAAAAAGATTAATAATTTTTGGCTGATGCACTAATCAAAGTGGTGATGATGGTGGTAGGGGTGAGGGTTTCAAGTCTTAATACATTATTTAGTTTTACTCATTTAAATTGTTTACATTTTATATAGCAGAAAGGTTTATAATGAAAACTGAGGTAAAATAACAGATTTTAAAAGACCATTCCCTAAAAAGAAACTCCATTTGGCAAACTTGGACCATCATACCTGCAATAAGATGTATTATCAAAAGGACAGTTTTTCCCTTAACACCGATATTATTTTAACTACCTTCACTCCTCAGCAATGTTTATTGTTTTAAAAAGTGATGATTAGAATTGTAATAAAACCTAAACCTAAAATAAATTTATATATTTTCTGTGTTCTTGAGAATTTACAATCATCAAAAGGTGTTTTATCCCACAGCTACAGATAGTGTCAGAGTTTTGCAAGGCTCTATGTATCCTTTTAAAGAAAGCACACTCCTCATTCATGCTGAACTGTGATGCTCTCTGTAGCCGAATGGAAAAAAGCACACTGACTCAAATGGTGGTTTCTCCTTCAATGGAGGATACCGGTTCAATCCCGGCTGAAGAGCACATACTTTTATGGAGATTTCTCAAGTGCAGGCTGATAGACATAATACACACTGTCTAAAGTAAAAATATAAATAGAGCCTCTATTAAAAATACGAGTATCTGCTATGTCTGAAGTAACAGATGGTATTCTATAATGAACAAAATATCTAAAATATCTTTCAGTATTTTAAAAGGCGACAAACCATCAAGATCTTTCTTGGCACAAAAATCACCATAATCAGAAAAGAAAAATTACAAATACAAATCAGAGTTTTAATTTTATAAACTTGAGCAAAAGCAGATAGATTGGAGTCGGTCATGGAGGCCATTGGTGTTTGATATCATCGAGTCGAACTGCTGCTTCTAGTCATAATGAGTAACACAGGCAGACGGAGCAATTAGAGACGTTTATCTTTTAGAAATTTGCATAACGCCAAATGGAGAAATGAGCAACTCAAATTCATTAGCCTATTTTTATTCCACTTACTTTATGATGATTATCAGATGGTTAAGAGAGGAAATGGAAGATGGCAATCAGACGATGGCGACATTATTTACACACCAATAAACATTATTTACCCTCATTTGCACAATTCTTCCTTTCGCCATTACTTGGTATCAGATTGATGAAGAGGAAGCAGGCCAAAATATGAGATGTCAAAATTTAGAAAAAGAAGAAAAATCTTTTGTGAGGAACATTTCCAGAGACATCCAGTTTATAGAATAAAAAAAAAAAAAGAGATTTTTTTTATGCTCGTTGTCTTCTGCTAGGTAATACAGCAAAGAATGTTAATATATTATTATTAATTTTTCATTAGTTATTCTTTCATCTCATTTTTGTTGCTTTACACCTAGTTACAGTAGAAGTAGTAGTAGTAGATATAACAGTATAAAGCAGTCCAAAATGTTTTAGATAAGTGGTTCCCAAATGGTGCGTTGTGCCTCATAGGTGTGTTGGAAAAGGATAGCAGGCGAGGTGGAATGATTGAAAGACAAAAGGTTTAGAAACAGTTTAAAAAAATTCATTTGCCAAAAATAAATATGATTTCAAAATTTAAAACATTATGGACGACTTGTAATTGCATGCATGAATCTCGGTATAAATAGTTAGAAATAATCATTGACCGATTTTATCACTGTGCTATTTTTGCATTATATTAAGTATTAAGAATATAATAACTAGGGTCTGCAAATTGGAGGAGAGAGTTATCAATGATAATGTTCTGACTTTGAATCTGAAGTTATCTCCCTTTAACCCTCTCTGTTTTTTATTTTTAAATGTACTTTTTATTACATAAAATTTAGTGAGGTGCATTCTGAAAATGTGGCCCAGAGTAAAAGTGTTTGGAAACCATTGTTTTAGATATTAAACTGACATTATTAATTTCTGATTAGTCATTCTTTTCATAGAAGAAACTTGAGCTGATAGAAATGTGATTC
This sequence comes from Acanthosepion esculentum, assembly GCA_964036315.1. Classification (NCBI taxonomy): domain Eukaryota; kingdom Metazoa; phylum Mollusca; class Cephalopoda; order Sepiida; family Sepiidae; genus Acanthosepion; species Acanthosepion esculentum. The sequence continues at coordinate 33,666,311 of OZ038514.1, forward strand.
TACAGAAGGGTACTGAGAATACATGGGCAACGATGAAGTTTTCGAGAAAATGGAAAGAAAAAGAACACTTATATTTAACATCAGTAAGAGACGGTTGAAATATCTAGAGCAAATAACAAGGAAAGAAGGCTTGGAAAATTTGATACTTACAAGACAGATTAAAGGCAAGTGGGAGAAAGGAAAACATTGCATAATGTACCTAATGAGCTTGTGCGAATGGCTGGCTAGGGTTTAGGAGAAATAACAAATAGACAAAATTTACTAAGAGCTAAAAAGGATAGGAAATTGTGGAGAGCCATGATCGCCAATATCTCAAAGAGACATATCACATAAAAGATTCATTCATCTTATTTTTGTTGCTTTACACCTAGTTATAGTAGTAGTAGTAGTAATGGCTTCAAGCCAAGGACTGAATTCACAATTACTATGTTGCCAAATTCATGAACTACTGCTTTAATCCACTAGGCTATTGTTCCTATGAGACAACAGACTAGCCTACCGGGCCAGGGAATGTAAACTTGGAAACAAGTGGAGCAGTAACTTAAGCAGTACTAAATAAGAACAAGATGAGATATCCCTAGATAAGGTTAGTGGAATGAGAACAGTTTAACCCCCATAGATTCAAAAAAGGGGTGGAGTTTGAAATTCTCTGAAGGTTATCTGGTTAAAGTTTAGTCTCAAAAAATCTAGTTACCATAGAGAAAGCCGATCAGAACAATGTCAATGGAAATATTTATAGAAAAGGCACAGAAAAGCTGTGTTATGAAGTCAGGTGAGGACCAATAACATAGATTTTTCTTTGAATTTTGGCAAGAATCTTTAAATATGTAGCAGAAACACCAGACCAGATGTGACAGCAATATTCAATGCATAATCAAATGGTACACTTATAAATATTGAAGATATAATTCTGTAATTGTTTCATTATGTATTTCATAATTTGACTATTACAAAAGGCATTTATATGAAAATCATAAGAAAATAAACCTAGTAAATTTGCCAGTTGACATGTTTTCTTAGGAGGAAACAAACAAAATTAGTATATGTGTGTGTGTATATACACACACACACGCACACATATATATACACACACACACACACACACATATATATATATATACACATATATATATAGATACACACACATATATATACACACACATACACATATATATACACACATATATATATATATATAAACACACATATATATATAGATACACACACATATATATATACACACACATATGTATATATACACACACATATGTATATACACACATACACATATATATACACACATATATATATATATACATACACATATATATATATCCACACATATATATATATATACACACACATATATATACATACACATATATATACACACACATATATATATACACACACATATATATATACACACACATATATATATACACACACACACACACACACATATATATATATATATATATATATATATATATGATTAATTTTGAAATTTGGGATCTATTCATAGTTGTGTATATCGGTGTTTGATGGGAGTGGGTGCATATACGCATCCATATATATATATATATATATATATATATATATATATATATATATATATATATATATATATATAACGAATTCTCTCATTGAGAATGATGGATGAGGGTTCAGTAAATACTGAGTTTTTATTGAACAACCTGAACAGGTGAATTGTTTTAAAGTGGTCGACTCCCTGTGTCCTGCAATACGCATTCTTTTCATCATAGCATCATGCCCTTTACTGGTGCACTGTCAGCAACATGTCAGATGAAATTGCAATCACAGGCTTTTTGAACAGGAGTTTTCCCTCTCTTAACTGTTGGTTCCTTTATGAAGCTTATCCGCCCTTTGCCACCTTCTCTAAGCTGGTTTGAATTCACAGTTTTCCTTCTAGACTAGTTACCAACCAAGGCAATAAAGGCCAATATGTCCTGATATTTGCCCATAGCTAAGATAGATTGATACATTTCCCAAGTGTATTTGTGGATACAATGAATTTGACAGGAATTCAAAGTTGGCTTTCCAATTTCTCAGTCCAAGCCATTATCCATTATATCACCCTCACATCCAAATTTATAACTTAGTATTTCCAAATGGTCACCCATCTAGGTGCTGACACAGCTCAATGTTGCTTAACTTTGATGATCGTACAAGAGTCTGTGTTTCAATGTGATATGGCTGTCAGCTCGTGAGGAAGATAAGGTGTATTGAATGTTATATAAAATGTTTTACATATGCAAATATAGATGAACAACCTTGGAAAGAATTTTCCACCAAAATTTAAAAATTATACAATTTATATGGTTAAAAAAAAAAAAATTCAATGTTATTACTGAAAACAAGGACCTTTCATTCATCATTGAAAATCATCTTTTTAATTGAAAATCAGTATCAGCCAGCCATTCTTAAAACACTATAGTAGTAGGTAAAACATGAAAGAGATATCCATCCCCAAACCTAGGTCTGCTTTTATTAATGCTAATGTTTGCAGGGCATTAAGTTTGGCAGATATCTACCGTAACAACTTATAGGAGAAAAAAAAACACATTCCCTTAAGCTTTTAGCTAACATGTACTAATCTTTATTTGCTGATACCTGACTAGCAGACATCTTTGAGATAATTTAGTGATTCAAATAATCAGAGTTAATCTTGAGGCACAATTTTATCATTCCTTCCACTGAACTTTAAGCCCGAACATTGAAGCAGGCTTCATTTTATCACTTGACATGTAACAAACTGTACTTAATGTCACAATGAGTTGTGTGCCTTTTACAAATATTAGGGTATATCAAACATCATTTTGTTTTTGGCAGCCCTTTATTCCAAAGCTTATTTTATGTACACATCTAAAGTTTATCTTTGGAGTAACATTTAGATACTTGGGAACACCTTCAATTGAAACCCATCTAAGTAGTCTGCCTTAACTGACTTGAAATTATTTCCAACTGAGATATGTTTATTTTATTACCACATTTATCTAAACACCCGCGAAAACTCAATAAAGAAAATGTGCTTTCCATCAACGTTTGAAACTGCATTGCCCTTTTGTAGAAGAAACCATCACTTGACCTGGTATGCTTTAAGGTAAATAACATTTTTAAGAATGGTAAATGGAACCATGCTGGGCTGTGACACTTTGGCTAGGCAGTCTAATGCACATTGGATCAAATGGTGGTTTCCCTCCTACAAAAGGGGAACTCAGGATTGACCCCTACCAGAGAGCACATCCTCTTTATTAAGTTTCCTCAAGTGTGCAAACCAGTAGATGTAATATACACTGTTTATAAAAACAGGGTGTCTACTCAAATACAGGTATCCACTAAAATAATGTTGGAAGTAATAAAAATGTTAGATTAAAAATGTATCCATTAATTCTTTAAAAATTGCTTGGATTACATATTGGATACAAAATTGAGCAGCTATGATGGGCTTTTAAGAAAACCTCAACTAGGAGATGTGTATTACTTAAAATGACAAATCAAACCTTTCTTGGCTGTGACATTCTCTATGGCATAGCGGTCTAAAGTACATTTAATAAGACAGTAGTTTCTTCTCCAAACACAGGTTTGAACCTTGCACATTTTTTTTTTTTAATGTTTTCTCAAGTGCGTAGGTGGGTAGACATAATATACACTGTTTAAAAGACGGGTGTCTTTTATCCACTAAAAATAACGTCCGAAGTAATAAAAATATAAGTATGCGTATATCATAATATGATCAATACTGTTCATTTGTATGTTTTGCTTATTGAGAGTTTGGTTATTTTGAGGAATTATTTTAAACCAGACTTCAGAATTGCTGAAGCTGCTTGGCAAATTCAGAAAGTGTAAGTAAATTAAAGATCTGACTATATTATCCAAAAATAGCTTGATCATTTTAGGGTGATGACTGATCCTTTCAAATAAAGCCCCTGAAATAGATCACTGTCAGTTGATTATGATCTTTTGAAATCTAAGTTAAAAGAGAACCCAACAATAAGCATTTGAAAACTTTTTCAAGAGTTAGGATCATTAAACATGCCATTTATATCTCACTAGCAGCCATAGCCAGCTGGTCGATCAGAAAAAGCATTCAATTAGAATGGAGCCAAAACAGCATCTTGTTTAGATGTAACAGAGCCTATCTTCTTCAATTACTTTAAAGTACTTTCATTAAAAAACATTTTGAATTAAAGCAGTTACTGATATAACAGAAGTAGTTGGTATTTATTCAATCAAAGTTAGCCGAGGAAATAAAGGGGTAAAACAGGCAACATGAAGACCCACTTCAGACTACAATTATTTTAGAGTTTTTGAAATTCAATTTGTCAGTGTGCTAACAGGGATGTAAAAGAGGATACATTTATAAAGCAATTTTTAAGTTTGATGAAAATTGGTTGAGAGATCAATGAAAAATGAGAAAGAAACCAGTAAAAAAATCACAATTTTGTCGCTATTTATGCAGGTTTTCACTATATGGGTGGACTCAATTCCCAAGTTAAATGACTGTTAAACAATCAACTTATTGTTGGCTACAATTGAGTGAAGTTTGTATTAGATTGCTTGAA
>OZ038514.1:33675896-33693396 GCA_964036315.1 Acanthosepion esculentum
ACAAACCTCATTGATGCAGGGCTAAGATTCAGGAAACAATTGTGATGATTGCAACTAAGATGATCCGTGTGTGTATATATATATATATATATATATATATATATATATATATATATATATATATATATATATATTGCATGTGGAAGGATTTGACAGAGAGAAAGTGGAAGAGAATAAACTTTATAAATCTTGAATCGTTTTGATCAAATTGTCTGATAAAATCTAAAATCAAGAGAATCCTTTCAAAAATTGTACCCATCAAAGTCTTAAAACCAAAAACAATAAAATTCCATCTTAATTCCTTCTTATTTGATTGACCGCATTTGAGCTGTAAAGTCAAATGCAAAGATGACATTTCAGTGTTGCTAAGCAACAACACAATTCAAAGCAGATGCTATATCAAGATCTTGGGAACCTGGATTTCATTGAAAGGGAAATCTGACAGAGTTTAGAAACACACAAAAATAGATTATGTACTCACATAGAGGTGATGGGTTAGTGATGCTCATTGCTATACAAACCTTAGAGATATGTTTGTCAAGACCTATTAGATCAGGGTTTCCTAACCTTTTTTGTGTCATCACCCACTTTCACATGGAAAAGTTTTCCATCGTATAGTAAATCTTCAAAAGCATACCAAAATATTTTGGTAAAAGTTTGTTACTGGTTCATAAACTGACTTTCTGATGCAGTAAAAATACGAAAGTGGGGTAACAAGTAATGATAACTTGTGTGGCAACGGTTGCTGCTACTACTGTATTAAAGAACAAACAAAAGCAAACCTGATCATTGTAAACTTTATATATAATTTAGTTTTATGGTCAAGATTAAATGTTGACAAAAATTAAACGATTTTTGGTCATAATTATAAAATTAAAAAGTATATACACTACTAGCAACTTATAAAAAATCAGCAAATATTTTTTGTTGTTTTGCTCTTCTATTATCTGATTTATATCCTCCCAAAAAATGTTATTTCATCTGAAGAACTATTTGAATGTTAACGATCCTTCTCGAAACTATAGAAAATACCAATATCCGTTGTTTGCAAGGATATTTAGATCTTATCTGGAAATATGATCCAGTCATTCCCATTGAGCCTCCTGTGTTTTTTTTGTTTTTTTTTTAATGTTTCTGTGCATATCTCTTTTGAATATGTTGTTTTTCGAGTGGCATATATTGAAATAAATTTGTAATACTCAAAATCCTATATTGCCCATCAAAATTTCCAAACACCCATCATTTTGTGTTCAGTTGCTCATCGCCCACTCATCAGTTGAAATTGCCCACTGGTTGGGGGTATTGCCCACATTAGGAAACCCTGTATTAATTTGTGCCATGCTGAGTAATTTACTTTCATGACATCTCTCAGTATTATGAAAGTTACAAGGTCGTGTTCATTGTCTTTCTATGTGACTTATCTACAGGATTATGTGATGCTGATAGCAAAATACAATCCTTGATTTAACCTATTCATAAATAACAAAAATGAACTGCTTTACAAGGTGAAAGGTGAAAGATTTCATCTTACCTCCATCGGTATGAGAAAGAGCAATAATAATTAGTGAAAAAATGTTTTAAGAAATTTCAAACTTTTTCTTTTTAAGCATTTCACCCCAAGCAAGGCGAGATGTACTAGCACGCAAGGGGTTACAGAGAATGGGAGCAAAAGTAAAGAGGCGTGATAGAGGAAAGGATGAAGAGAAGCACAAGGAATAGATCAAGGCATCTGGAGATGTTGATTGACATTACAATTGAATAGATGGAGATTATAGCTATCAGTGAAACAAGTAATAGGAAGGGAATTCCACAGACACTGTTTAGTCAATGAATGCTGAATATTTCCTGTGTAGAAGCAGTTAATTTAACAATTACTATTTAGCCATAGCTGGAGGAAAAACATATTCATGCCTTTTTCAAATGCAAAATGAACACAAATTATCATAGACAGAATTTGAATTCAGTTTTCCAATTCCATTCTCTGTGCTGTTAATCATTAAAGTCTTTTGTACTTACTTTCTAAGAAGTTGGTTATGAATAGCAAAATATTTTTTCTTAATTGAAATGAAAAAGGGGGGGATTCGTTAAATAAAAATTTATTTAAACCAAAAAATAGTGCAGAAAAAAATTGATCACATTTCTTGTAGGGGTGAACAGCCATTTAGCACAATGGATAGACTGGGTTCCATAGCTACAGATGCAACCAGTGTGATGATGTCCTTGATGAAATCAATAGCCAAGTGTCCCTGGCCAAAGTAAAGGCTTCAATTTGAAGGACATTGGCTGTGGTTTGACCTGGTGTGGGACGGTCTCAGCCAGCTTTATTACCTATGACATGTTGCATATCAATGAAAACCTCTCTGGTTTTTATCCGAGATATATAAAAGGAACTGGTTTGTAAGACAGGTTGATTTTTCACTTTTTTAAGAAAATCAACATTGCAATAAGTACTGACACCAAAAATTAGATTCATAGCTTTTCAATTTTTGAGTGCTTAATTTTAAAAATCACCTGAAAATTGTACAGAAATACCTAATTTCCACAGGTTTTTGCTTATAAACTGACTTTAAAATTTTACTGTTTCAAGAATAAATCCAAATAAAGTTGATATTTTAATATTAGGTACATTGAATGAAAAATATATTCAAACCAGAATACTAATTATGAATCATAACAAGCAAAATATGTAACTATTTTTTCACTGTACTTTTGATAAGTAAAAACTGTATAAAAAATTATAAAAGATTACAAAAAGGTTAATCAACAAAATTTCACTTGTAAATTGAGATGACTGATTAAGTATGAAAATATGTTTACTTATCTAATGGACAATCTTTTACAGCCTCTTCACTCCTCTGACAAAATGAAAGTATTGTGCTGTAAATTTTTAACATATTTTGTATTTCAATCAACTGTTGTTTTATTCTCTGGATCATGTTGAAGATATACAGTTGTTGGTTATGGAATTTATTATCCCTTTAATTTCAAAACAAATAACTGCATATATTTCATTTTATATGGCTGTGCTGTAAGGCTTTCACTGATCATTGGAATGAAATTCCAATGCTCTAATTTCAAAACTAAACATAATCTTTAAAATTAATTCCTCAAAAAACAATAATGATTTGGAAAAAAATAATTTTGGTTATTATTTATCATGTCAAACCGGAACTTTCAAATTGAGTGCAATACCATGGCCCCTAAATCGACCTGACCTACTGATCAGGGGTTTAGCTGTGCAGTCACCCTATAACCACACCCATTCATGGGACTGATAATAATGATTAAGGGTTAATATAAAATGCTAATAGACAGGAATTGGGGTATCAGTTTTATATTAACTAATAAACTAATCACCTGAGAATTACTACATCTTAATATGAAAATGGAAAATATATATTTAAACAAAATACATGTGATAACCTAATAATAGTAAGAAAATATGCCATAATTTTTAATAACATTAATATAAGAATCAACTGAAAATAAAGTGGGGGGAGGTCAATTTTTTTAATTTTTATCAAGTAATAAATTGATTCCCGTTCCAATTACTACATATTAATATAATAATTAAAAAAATATATTAAAACTAATATTAATTAATATCAATAAGGACTTAAAATATATCATTTCTTATATGCTTTGGTAAACTGGTATTAAGACAATATTCTAGTGGACATAAAGTAGGGGATCAGTTTTCTATTGTCATTAAGTAATAAACTGATCCCCACATTGAATTACTATATAATAATTGATGGCATAGGGAAACTAGTATTAATATAAAATTTTACTGGACATAAAGTGGGAGATCGGTTTTCTATTGTTATTAAGTAATAAACTGATCCCCACATTGAATTGCTACATAATAATTGATGACATGGGTAAACTAGTATTAATATAAGATCCTACTGGACATAAAGTGGGGGATTAGTTTCCTATTGCTATCAAGTAATAAACTGATATTCCTCAGAATAAGCAGATATTAATAATTTGAAAATATATATTTAAAGACAATGCATGCAACATTCATCTAATAATAGGAGAGATTTAACAAAATATGCTATTATTTTTGAATGGCATCGATAAACTAGTTAAAAACAATATCAACATAGGAGAAGTTGATTACAACTGAATGCTTGATGAAAGATAAAATATTGGACTGATCGTCAGAAGGTGAAATGTTCAACTCCTTCAGTTCAAATGAAAGAAAAGCAACAAGTGTAAAGAATCTGGAGAGAAAAAAAAAAGAAAAAAAAGAAAAAAAAAGATCATTACCTTAAAAGAAACGTTTTTGGCAAGTTTGAGTGAAAAAGGAAAAATATTGCAATAAAATCTGGAATATACTTCATTGATGTTTATGAAAATATTCTTCATGAGAGCTCCCTACCTCCCCTCCCCACCCCAATCAAAGTAATAAGAAGTATAAGATGCTCAGCCCCAGGGGAGTTGTCCCCATAGGCAGCACTTCTCCCATTGCACTTAAAGGGGGAGGGTCAGGCTCAATCCCTGATGCTTGAGGCATCCCAAAAGGGAAGTGCTGAAGGAGAGTGAGTAGTTTGTGTCTCTACCTCCATGTATGTAGGTGAGGGAGGAGGAGCTATGCATGAGAAGGACCTTGTGCGAAAGAAGAGGCATCAAAACGAGTTAGGTTTTCTTTATATCTATAAAAAAATAAATGCATCTGTTTGTCTCAGTCAGTCTATCTATCTATTGATCTCAAATGATCAATCTATCGATCTCAGTTGGTCTATCTATCTATCTATCTATCTTCTCTTTTCTATCTATCTATCTTCTCTTTTCTATCTATCTATCTATCTTCTCTTTTCTATCTATCTATCTTCTCTTTTCTATCTATCTATCTATCTTCTCTTTTCTATCTATCTATCTTCTCTTTTCTATCTATCTATCTATCTTCTCTTTTCTATCTATCTATCTTCTCTTTTCTATCTATCTATCTATCTATCTTCTCTTTTCTATCTATCTATCTATCTTCTCTTTTCTATCTATCTATCTTCTCTTTTCTATCTATCTATCTATCTATCTTCTCTTTTCTATCTATCTATCTATGTATGTAGATAGACATACAGAGAGTAAAAAAATAATAATACAATGAAAAATAAAATTATTGAACAATACATGAACAAAATTATTTTACCCAAGAAACATTTATTTTCCAACAATCTTTGTCAATGCACTTAATCCAGTGAGCTCCATTAATTGCAAAAGTTGAACATTATACAGTGAAAACTTCTGATCAAAATTCAGCTCATAACTGTATCACATTGATTCACTATTGATTCACCCTTATAAATACACACACACAAGGTGACATTTAAAAATTTATCTGCCAAACCACTTCCTAAATTTGATGAAACATCATTTTTTTTTTTTTTTTTAAAGATCATTATAGACAGGCAAATTTTTGTTTTGTTTTTTTCTGAAAAGCTCTCCTACCGTGTGTGTGTGTGTGTGTGTGTGTGTGTATACTCACAAAAATTTACAATCTATTCCCTTAAATATCTGTGTTTGATCAGATTTTGGAAAGTGGATTTGGCCGAAAGCTTTCAGCCACCCTCTTACACACACACACATACATACAAGCAAACAATATATATAATAAATATATAAATACAGATAGATATTGATATGTGCAATAGATAAAAAGCATAGAAAGGTATCTGGCCAACAAGTAGTGGTTAAAAAGCTAGTCTCACAGAACATTACTACTGAGTAATAATGTTGATTTTTAGTGAGTACTCCATACTTGTAGCCTCATGCCAGACAAAGCTAAGCATAATAAACCTCAATAAAAAAAAAAAACAGAAAAGTTAAAAACTGCATGACCACAAGATGTGTGTCTGTGCACATGCATGTCTGTATGTGTGTGTGTTTGCGCGCATATGTGTCTGTATGTGTGTCCGTGCATGTGCGTGCTGAGAGAGAGAGAGCTGCTTACCAAGTCTAAGAGCAGCACTAGAAAAGCTGACAACAAGAGTTGTTTGGCATTGAGCGACCAGCCAGCCAAGTGGGTGAGTCATCATTTGCAGGGAGGCACCTATTGATTGATTGGGCAGGGGAGATGGGTGATGCTGTAGCTGATGGAAGCAGTGGGCAATGCAGTTGCTGTAGAGTCAGAGAGAAGAAGACGAAGAGAGAGAAACTGAGAAGCGGCAGTGAACTATCAGATCATTATTTTATTGTGCCTGCTAAACCTAACGGCGCTGACCATTAAAAAAGGAAGCCCTGGCAGCTCTGCTCATTAAGTATAAAGCAAACGATAACCATCTCACTGATCTGCCATTTCCTGCACTAATGCCACAGGCCCACTGCACGTTCACTCACTCATCTTTGAGCTCTTCCCCTTTTGTTTCTAACACTTGCTCTTCAACCAGAGAGACAGACAAATTTACACACAAGAAGAGTTACTTGGGACAATTGAGGACCAAAACCTAACTATAAGAACTTGACCCGAAAGAAAGTTAGTTTCAAAGAACAAAAGAGGTTTTTAAAACTAGGCTTAACTTTCTGAATAATTTAACTAAAAAGCATGATGAATTTTTACTTTGGTTTGTATAACATTTCTACACTGCAACATTAAAGAAATTAATTTGAGGATCTTGACAAAGCAGTAAGCTCTACTGAAAAATTTATAATTTGATTGAAAAAAAAAAAAAAAGTTTATTAGTCTAATTTTCTTAGTCTTTTAACAAATGTTACAAAGACACTCTCTAGAAAATTACCGTAATCCTTTGTGCATAGATCATTAGTGGGTTTAAATCACAGTTAAAAAAGCAGAGAAATTCTGGGGAGGGGAGATTATTTTCGTGTGTAAGATGCACTGATTTTAATGCAGAGAAAATAAATAAAATTTTTTAAAACGAAGAGAAAAAATGAACAAAAAAAATTTATTTAACTTTTGTGATTTGTAAGTTTTATGAAAATGTGATAATGAGTCTTGGGATATAAAACTACTAAATCACCGACACACAATATGCATTAAGAAATCAAAATAAAACTGAATAAATATTAACTTGTTTGTTTTTGTTTAAATTTTTCTGTGACAATCTAAAGAATTTGGTTCAAAATTATTTGTGCAGTCCGAAAAAAGACTGTTTGTGAGGAATCCAGGTCATTTTTCTGTGCTTATGGACAACTGAGATCTGAGAATGGAAGGTTGTCTTTGTTGAACATTTCAAACTTGCCTTCGTTGTTAGATTCGTAGAACTGACTGAAATGGTTGGTATACAGATCTATGTAGTAGGCATCATTGCCAAGATCGTCATTGTCATCATTGGGTTCTTGTGGTAGCTATGTTGACCCACGTTTCTATATGAATTTCTCTTATAGCATGTCATCTTCAGTGCCGTCAAGCTTATTCAGCATGCAGCATCTCTTGAAGGCTTTAACACTCATAACAGCGTCAAACTCTTCTCAGGTGTTGATAATCCATTTGCAGATGTTTTCAAGCTCTGCTTTTCTCATTCTGTCTCCCAATGTGTAGGTGTGATTTATTTCTCTTGGTTGCAATATGTCACTAGATAGATATTATTTCTCCACTAAACAAATAAAACCAATTTGACCCAATTTTGCCTGTTTAAGTTTTCTGGGTTTTATAGGATAAATAAAAATAAATTTATCTTGAAAAATCAAATTAAAACATCAATATTAAAAAATTAATTTTCAAGTTGCAAAAGTTCAAATACACAAAAACAGATCCCCCCTCCACGCCTAAACAAATAAAACTGTTTGTAATTAACACAAATACAAATATTACTAATACAACTAATATGACTAAAGCCAGAAACTCCTCAGTTACTTAACAGTGGTATTTAGAAAGCTATTTGACTTGTTCAACCAAATAATTCTAATCAGCTCTTTCATATACTGTATATAGTGTTGAGTAAAAGCATATGCTTATAAAATCTGAAATAATCCTAGAAGTTAATAAGAGCACAGCTCATCAGTTTAACCAGTTGGCTCCATATCCTAAAGGTTTTCCGCATATTTGCCTTTAGTAAATACAAGGTTGGATCAATAAGTCCATAGGTTGTCATGTAGTTATTTGAATTTTGATCTAAAATTTTAACTTTAATGTATGCAACTAAATTCACTACTGAATTAAGTGCACAGTATTTATTTCAAGGACACATGGCACAGTGGATAAAGGTGTTGGTTAGATCCAGTGACAGACCCAAAGAGTGTGAGTTCAATACCCGGTTAAGGCAGTGGAGAACTTTCAGAGGGAAAATTAGCAGGAGATAACTGGTAACTGACATCCATCAAACATGGCACGTCTACCCCAGTGATCGAAATAAAGGGTTCAGTTTGAAATTCCAACCACCTGAAGAAGGCCGGAGCGTACAACGGCCAAAACGTTGTGACAAATATGGCTACAAAGATGAGGACAATAGTCTGACTAATGTAAATACTGTACATAATACCTCATCTCAGAAATATAGACAGACTCTGAATTAAGTGCATTGACAAGGAAGGAGACCTCATCTCAGAAATATAGACAGACTCTGAATTAAGTGCATTGACAAGGAAGGAGATTATACTGAGAGATAAATATTTTTATATAAAATGTTTTTTTTTTTCATCCTTTGGTTATGGACTTATTCATACAACAGCTGCAGACTCATAGCAAGCATATGAACTCACAATTACTATGTCACAAAACAAATCTTTAATCCACTAGGCTGTTGTTTCATGGTACAATCCTGAGTGTAGAACTTTGAGTCTTAGATCTCACCCAGGGCAGTAGAGACATAGACTCAGAGAAATTAATGCTTAATAAGAACGAGATGAAAGTAATATATTTGATTAAATAAAGTTTAAAATTCAAATTTAAAATCTCCTGAAGCTTACCTGAATCAAGAAACATATGAAGGCCAGAGAGTATGACAGCCAAAATGTGATGATAATAATAACAAAGATTAGGATAGTAGTTCAAATGAGGCATGGTGGAGTAATGGATAGCAGCTTGGATTGAGCCATTCACTTACGTGCTAATACCCTTGGGAAAGGCATGAATCCACTTCTCTCCCCAGCTATGAGTAAATAGCAGGACAGACTATGTTCTATAGCCTTGGATGGCAACTGGTCTACTGCAGAAAGAAATGGCAACCTACTGTGGGGAAAAAGATCTGCCTCTTAGGTCATGTTTTGAAAGATACGTGATCGCTTAAGCATGTATCACACATGGCACATAACTGACTGAATTCAAATATAAATAAGAGTAAGTCAGACAGAAATGATACAAGAGAATACAAATATAAGACACAATCAACAACAAGAATGATTTGTTTGTTTAGTGGCATATCAACTTCTCATGGGTCATTTAATGCTGAAATTTAATTTTGGGGGGATCATTAGTAAATTCTTTTACAAAGATGTACTGTTGGTAATTTTTTTTTTTTTTTTTCATTTTTTATAAAAATGTATTGCTGGTAATTTTACTATAAATTGGAGGCCTTGCTGCCAGATGTTATTTATCATCATATCAAGGATGGCAACAAGGATGAGAATAAATTACTAACATTCCAATCAATAGGGTACAGCAGAAACGATATTATAATCTTTTATTGTTCTTTCTCTTTAATGTTTTTTTTTACTCATTGTGACTTAGTGTCTTTACTGCCTTGCCTGAGGTGAATTGATGAAAGAAAAAAAAATAAAACATTACAAAATGGATTATAAATTAAAATGACAGTTACATATTTTTAAAAAGTCCATAGAAATTTATTCCAGTTATGCATTTTTAATATACAGTAGAGTTGTATTCCACTGTTTTTTTATTGGAAGTGTAAAGACCATATAACTGAGTTTCCTCATCACTAACATTATATATCACTCTGTGCTGTCTTCTAGAGTCTTCTTAATTGCTGTGGGTTACTCTTGGTAATTAACTCTCCTGTGAACTATCAAAGAGACATCTAAGCAGTGTCTCTGTAGGTTTCCCTTATATATTGTCTTACTATCTACATCTTGTGCCTTTGACTGGAACAGTTCCTTGAGTGAGGGGGAGATACACGACAAACTGCTTCTTGTCAAGGGAGAAAAAAAATTATATGATACTTGTCCCAGCAAGAAACTTAATCCTAAAAGTGTCAGCACAAATACTTCTGCTAAACTGGAGTGTGTGTTGAGAACAAGTGAAAATTCTTAGTCCAACAATTTTTTTAACAAATGTTCACCTGATACAAGGTCCAAGAGCCACTCATGGTAGAGGATTACTGTGTGGTGTTGCATTCACATAAGAAAGGGTAGAAGTTCTTGGAGCTATGGAGCAAAGGTAACAGTTAACTCTAGACTTGAAGAGTCAAGATTTAATTAGTGAATAAAACTTCAGAGTTCAGACAGAGACATTAGACACACAAAAGCAAGTTGAACCAGAAACCCAATCCTTGACAGTGAACAAGGGTTAAACCACTACTCCTGTTCAAAAGACCAGGGAAGAGTGTGAACTGGACAATAGGAAAACCTATTCACTCCTATGGAGAGAGGGAAAAAAAATTACATAATAAAATTTCAAAGTTCAGGTGATAAACATCAGAAGTATAGAGTTGAAGAAACCAAAAAACCCAATCTTAAACAGGAAACAAGG
This sequence comes from Acanthosepion esculentum, assembly GCA_964036315.1. Classification (NCBI taxonomy): domain Eukaryota; kingdom Metazoa; phylum Mollusca; class Cephalopoda; order Sepiida; family Sepiidae; genus Acanthosepion; species Acanthosepion esculentum. Next base: position 33,686,503 of record OZ038514.1, read on the forward strand.
GATAAACTTCTGCCCGTGTTCAAAAGATTGGGAGCAAGGAGGAGGAGGAGGAGGATGAATCGGACAATTGGTAATTTTGTCCTTCATTTTGTCATTCAGTTACCCACAAATAGCATTTTTTTTACTAATGTTTTTCCAACAAAAGTCCCAAGAAGTAGCGGTAGATGGTTACTGTCTTGTGTTGTATTAGTGTAAGAAAAGGTAAGAAGTGAAGTTATTGCAGCTATACAGGAAAGGTAACAGCTAAGTCTAGACTTGACGAAGTCAAGATTTAATTAGTGAATAAAATTTCAGAGTTCAGTTGGAGACGCTATCAGTATAGTGTGGAAATAGATTTTAAAAGGAACCAGAAACCAAATCCTAAACAGGAAACAAGTGATAAACTGTTCAAAAGACTGGGAGGAGTGTGAACTGGACGATAGGTGAACCTGTCTGCTCCTATTAGTGGGGAAGAGAAAAAAATGATTAGTGACAAAATTCAGAGTTCAGGCAGGAACATTAGAAGTACAGAGTTGAAGTAGACTTTAGAATGAACTAGAAACCCAATCTTAATCAGTAAATAAGTGATAAACTATTCAAAAGGCTGGGGAGGAGTGTGAATCAGATGATAGGCAAACCAAGCTACTCCTATTTCATGATCTTTTTTAAAAGAAAATAAAAATAGGAAATGCTACTTTATGTCCAGAAATTGAACTCGCATAATAAATTTTATAAAAACTTGGTTAGAATAAATTTAACACTGTATCAGTTTTTGAAAAAAGCAAATCTTACAAATGGCATTTGAGTTGGACAATTTTTTAAAAAATTTAACTCTATTGGCAATTTAAAAAAAAGAAGAAAAAAAAAACTTTTTTTTTTCTAAAGCAGGTCACAGATGTTTGAGCCAAGCATCAGTTATCTGAACATGAGACCAGAAGTTTTGTTCCCAGGCCTAGTCTGACCAGTTTTACGATCATGGACAAGTGGTGTAAATATCAGCCCTAAGCAATTGTATTATTTGGAGAGTTTAACCCAGAAACAGATAAGAGAAAGAGCAGGCCACATGAGCAAATACTCGCATGTGCTATCCAATGAGGTACATATGCAGCGTGTCATATACAGACTGTGTATCTTTGTAATTATTTTATTATTTGCTGAGTAATTGTTAGTGTGCAACCAGTTTCCTTGTCCACTGGGCCTGTCATCTGGCTAGCCAACCAGTAAACAGCAAATTTCTTTGAGACTCATCCATACAATAGGCAGTCAAAGAAAATTACTTGATGCAGTCACACGACCAGACAGTGTTTGCAAAAGCAACAGCTGGCCGCTCTTATTTTGCCTCCCTTTGCAATCAGCTGAAGGTCAGGAAAAAAAGCAATAAAAGTTTTAAGTTATGAAAAAAAAATGAACAAAAAGTGTAATAGATTTTAAGATTAAAATTTCTCATATGAAGTATTGTCAGTAGACATGATTTTCTTAGATGAAGCAGTGCCACTTATTCATTTTGATTAGTATTTCTTTCTTCTTATTTCTTTTGCTTTCATACCAAGTAGCAATAGTTTTATATTGTCTGAATTTCTTAGATGAAGCATTGTCAATTATTATTCATTTCTGACTAGCAATTCGGTTCTCTTATTTCTCTTGCTTTTAGACCAAGTAGTACTAATCTCAAATCGTCTGAATATCTTAAATGAATATCTCTCAATTATCATTATATCTTTATCAATGTATCTTTTATAATATTTCTCTTGCTATTAAACCAAGTAGTAATAGTTCAAGTTGTCTAAATTTCAGAGTTAGAGCTATTATTAATTTTTTTACTACTATTTCTTTCAACTAATTTCTCTTGTTTTATACAAGGTAGCAATATTTCTAAATTTCTTAGATGAAGCCTTGTCAATTATCCATTTGTGACTAGTATTTCTGTCATTTTATTTCTCTTGCTTTTACAGCTTACGGTCACATCACTGGTTCCCATATGATCACCAAAGTTAAACAATGTCAAGCCTGGTCAGTAAAGAGATGGGTGAACACTTGCAAATAGCAGATGCTGTAAGCTTGGGTGTGTGGGTGGTGTAAGAGAAAATGGCACAGAATTGGAAGTCAGATTTTCCTGTTGGGGGCCATTATATTCATTTACACTCAAATACCCTTGGGAAAGTTATGAATCCATGTCATCTCACCCAGCTATGGGTTAATTATTAAGACTTGTATCACAAAATCATTATTATCTCAAGAAAAAAAATCTTACAAAATAAAATATTTTCTGGCTTTAAATAACTTGCAAAGGGTTGATACATCATAAAAAACAAAATCAATCAATAAATATTGCTTTTTATACCAAGTAGTAATAGTCTTAAGTTGTCTGAATTTCTGGGATTAAATGCTGTCAGTTATTCATTTTCTATTTCTATTTTAATTTTTCTTACTTTGATACAGTGTAGTATTTATCTTAAGATGTCTTTCTTAAATGGAACTTTGTCAATTATTAATTCTGCACTTGTATTACTTTCATCTAAATTCCAGAGATTGTATTACATCATTTCAAGTCTCAAGTGGCATTTCTTCTTTATTTCTAATTCATTTTGCTTATTAATAATTGTGGATCGATGATGTGGGATTTGAGATAAAAAGCAAGTGAAATTAGAATGAACAAAATACGAGTCAAAAATAAATGAGGATGACAATTTTCTTTCATGATGTTTGCTATTTCTTCACTTTCTTTTGGATGACATTTTAATTCCTTTGTTCTTTAATACAAAATTATTCACAGCTTAAGCTAATTCTTTATCTTCATTTCACCTCAGGCAAGGCAATAAAGCCACTAAGACACAGGGGGGGGGGTCAATGAGTGTGAAAGAATATGAGAAAATGAAAACATTAAGGAGAGAGAAAAATAAAGAACAATAATTAAGACAGAAGATAATAACTGACATTGCATTTTAATCTTTGAAGGTCAAAGTTGACTGGGAAACAAGCTGGAAGAGAGTTTCACATGTGAGAATTGTGAAAGAAGAAGAAACTCTTAGCATAGAACTTACGGTAACATCTAACCATTTCAATTATAAAATGATGAGACCCTGCTGCCAATCTGGTAGTACACTTAAATTCATAAATTACAAAAAGGAAATCTCATCAGAACAATTACCATGAATATATATATATATATATATATATATATATATATATATATACACACACACACATATATAAGGCATAGGCAAGCTATGTTAAAGTAGTGGAAAAGTGACTGAAGCTGAGAAGCCAGGTCAGAACTAACAACATTACTGATTCTTCTCTGGATTTTATCAAGAATCTCTGAATACACATATTTTGCAGGTAATTTAAAGCCAGAAAATATTTCTAGATTATATGAATGTTTTAGAGATCATAATGATTTAGTGATACAAGTCTTACTAATTACCCATAGCAGGGGGAGAAGAGGTGGATCGCATGTTTCCCAAAGGTATTTGCATGAAAGTGAATTTAAAGAACATGACTTGAATTGGAACTTGGCTCTACAAGTTGCAATTCTGAGCCATTATCCATTGCACCAGCTTCACATCCAATCTTATAACACCTGGTATTCCCAAGTGGTTGCCCATATAGGTTCTGACCAGACTCAACATTGCTTAACTTTAGTGATTAGAACTGATATTTCAATGTGATATGGACATAAACAAAATGTCACCAGGAATTGTCAGGCAATTTGGAACTTCTGATTCCTGAAACAAAATATTATTGTCAAAAATTATGGGAAGTGCAACACCAAAATCCGAAGACACTTTGGGATAGCAAAAATGCCTTTCAAAAGTGAAGCAAAGTATTAATAAGAAAATTTCATTAAAAACAAAGAAAAGATTACTGAACTGTTACGTGATATCAGTGCTCCTATATGGTAGTGAATGCTGGACAATCTCCTCTCAGATAAAGAAGAGACTTGAAGCAACAGAAATGTGATTCTACAGAAGGATGCTGAGAATACAATGGACTGTACATGTGAGTAATGACGAAGTTTCATGGAAAATGGAAACCAAAAGGACATTTATACCTAAGATCAGGAAGAGGTAGTTGAAATTTCTAGGGAGCATAATGAGGAAAGATGGCTTGGAAAATATGTTACTCATAGGATGGTCTGAAGGCAAGAAGGACAAAAGGAAACAAAACATAACCTATCTAATGAACTTGAGTAAATGGATGGCGAAACAATGTTTAGGAGAGATAATAAAAAGCAATCAAGAATATAAATATACATGAATATATATATATATATATATATATATATATATATATATATATATATATATATATATATAACTATTTAATTATTTTTTATATCATCTAAGCAAAGTATTAAGAAACAAAAAAAATTGTTAGAAACAAAGAAAAGAGAACTGAAATGTTATGTAATATCAGTCCTCCTATATGGCAGTGAAAGCTGAGCAATCTCACAGATGAAGAAGAGACTTGAAGCAACAGAAGTGCGGTTCTAAAAAAGGATGCTAAGAACACCATGGACCAAACATGTTAGCAACCATGAAGTTTGAAAATAAAAAGAATACTTATACTAATCAGAAAAAGAGAGTTGGAATTTATAGGGTACATAATAAGGAAAGAGGGCTGGGAAAATTTGATACTCACAGGACATATTGAATGTAATAGTCCATTATTTATGAAGTATTGGCAGGATCATAACGGTCTGTAGGTTGTGTGAATTAAGGAAGGGTGGGATAAGCACAATTATAATAGAATGTTTCAAGTTACCAACTCTGACCAAAGAGAGAGAGAGAAAAAAAAAAAAAGACAAAAATGGTGGCTGTCTCCACTCAACTTAACAGATGAAAACCAGAGAGACCAAAAAAGAAACTTGGGTTATCTAAGAAACTCAAGGATAAGAGAATTGCAGTGTGAGTGTCTAAGATGAGGAAATTTGAAATATTATGGAGCTGCTTTTGCAATGAAAGAAATAAAACAAGATAACTTTTAGGAAACTTAAAAAAAGAAAAAGAAAAAAAAAAGGCTGGCACCTCCATGTAAACAGTTTAGAGTTTAGTTGTTAGAAGCCTTCAGTTTAGAAGCCAGTGTTCCAATGGCTGTGTGGATTGTAAATCATAAGAAGAAACATGATAGCCTTGGAAGAGCACCAAAGGCGGCTACATTCTTTAACATTCTAAATGAGGGATAAACACAAAAGAGATTTCAGCAAGAGAGAACTTAACAGATCTGTAACCTTCCATCTTCACACTGGCACCTTCAAGTCTCCAAGCCTTAAAATGTCTTCTCCTCTCCTCAACAATCTTTACACTGATCCTCTTCAAATCACACAATGGCAAGGTTTCTATTTTCAACCTTTTATTACATAGACATTATCGGCTTGAAACCCTTTTAATATCAGCTAGAACTACAGCCAAATGATTACTCCACATAACTTACATGCCAGCTTAAGTGTGTGCGTGTGTGTGTATATATGTATATGTATGTATGTATGTATGTTCCACCCAAAATTAAAATACATGTAAAAATTCAGTAAGAACATTATAAATGATATCATCTTTGTGTGACTTGAAATTGGTTTCAGCAAACAAGGGAATGCCAGAATTAAACAAAAGAGTTATATAAACAGCCGAAAAACAAAATCCTCCAAAACGAATGTAACAACATTTGAAAGTATTGGGGTGGGATGGGTTTCGTGGGTGGGCGATTACCCATGATAAAAAAAAAGATAAAAATGAACTCTAGTAAATTTTTACTGATTATATAAAGCAAACTGATCTGGAAATTTGAAAAAGTTAATACAAAATTGTATAGATATATATTAAACAAAAGATGTTTGAAAGAATTCTTGCTGCCGAAATAAACCTTATATATATAAATATGTGTGTGTGTGTGTGTTTAAGTATATAGATCGAGTATGGCAAGGAATCCGGCAAAATGATAGGATAAAGAACAAGTAGGAAACAGTTTCCCTTCATTAAAGCTTCATCAGAGATCAAGATAGAAATGATAAAATTGATGAAAAGGAAAGAGAGAGACACGTTAATGCCGTGTTGTTTGGCTATTTCTTATTGGTTAGGAAGTAACAGATAATATTCAAATCTGGGTGAGAAACATTCTGGACGCTAAAGTGTGTAAAAGTTAGTTAGATGTGTAAGTATGTATATATTTTTGTTGCTTCAAGCATTATTATCTTTTAGTCGATACCAATATTTGAATAGATGCTCCAACTAATTTTTTTTTTTAAACAGTGTTTATATTGTCTGCCAGCCTCTGGGCACTCAGAAAAACATAATAAAGAAAATGTAATCTCCAGCAAGATTTGAATATGCAGGGGAAACCACTCTGTGATCTGGCGGGCTTTGACTTCATGGTTACAGAGATCTTGACAGTCAAGTAAGGTTCTATTTGTCTTTAATGCACATTCACTTGTTAAGATTATCTCGAAAGCCATATCTGCCGAGTTTTGTATTTGAAATATAAACAAAGCTATTAATAAGGGAAATGGAAGGCACATTTCCTGTATAAATCAGAAGTAGGCTCTGTGAGTGTTGAACAAATACAAATGTGTTTGAACAGGTATCTACAACAGGGATTGACTAGCTGCCTTACCAAGCATATGCTTGGTAAACAAGTAACATTTCATTATTATAACATTGGTTTGTGATGAGTCAACAAATTTTTAAAAAAATTTTAGCATTTGCTAACAGGAACACCTAAACTAACCATGAGTTTATTTGTCATATTTAAATGCAGATTATCAGTGAGATCACCCTTAGCAGAATTTGTTTTAGCTCGCCTGTTCTCAGAGTTTCTTAAATCTGTTATTACAAAAAATTATATATATATGATGGACTCTCCCGTCGAACTCGACGTATGAGGGTCAGACAGATCAGTTCCCTGAAACTGAAAGCTGGACAC
>OZ038514.1:33698396-33705896 GCA_964036315.1 Acanthosepion esculentum
AATAATTAAAAAAAAAAGCGAAAATATTTTTAACTCATTAACAGGAATATGTATATACAGATAAAAAATAAGGTGTGTCAAGATTATTAAACGATAAGATGATATTAAAGTGAGAATAGAAAATGAAGAAGCTAAATTTTGAAAGATATTAAAAAGAAATGATTTTCATCATTTCTACTCTGAATATCGAGAGAGATAAACAAGCCAATGAGAGTGGGGACTGCCATTCCTGGGAAGGACAAATGAAAGACAGTTTAGAAGCTAAATCCAAGAATCTCTCAAGAGTTCTAATTTAGATTCTCAAGAGGAGAAGCCTTTCCAAAGCTGATTTCCTCCTAGCCATGTTTGTGATAATCAGTCTTATTGTTGTATAGAACCACATGTTTCCCTGATTCTGCTCTATCCCTTGAGCCATAAATAATTGAGATCATGTAAAATAGGGAAAAAAAAAATAATGTTCTATAAGCCCTCTTTAATAATGATGATGAATTATGTTTAAAATAAAGTAGAATTTGCAATGTTATTGGTCCTCATCTGGCATCTTAGCTTCAGTTAGCTTCGCATCACCATAACATAGCTTCTTATTTCCATGGTAATTGTTCTAATGAACTTTCCTCTGTGGCACCTAGACTTTAACAATTTATGTGCAGTACTAGATTGGTGGTAAGTTCTCATCCTTGTACAGTTGAAATGGCTAGATGTAACCGTAAGTTCTATGATAAGTGTTTCTTCTCTCGCACTTCTCACTTGTGGAACTCTCTTCCAGGTTGTTGCTTCCCAGTCAACATTGATCTTCAAAATTCAAATGCAATGTCAATCGTTATCTTCTGTTCTTTTATTCTCCTCTCACCCTGATAATGTTTTCTTTTTTCTCATATTTGCTCAAACTCAGTAACTCCTTACATCTTAGTGAATTTATTACATGGACATGGGCAGTGAAACAAGTACAGTCTACCATCATAGATTAAATAAAGGTTTCACTTCAGAATTTCATGTAAGTTACACTCAGTTCAGAATTCCCTTTAAGTTACTTTTAGCCTTGCATCTTAGTGGCTTTATTACCTTGCTTGAGGGTGAAATAAAAAAAAAAAAAAAATGAAACCAGCAGTTGGCAAACAGGGGTAAATTATCCCAGATGGAGTAAAATCAAAATTTCTGGAAGTAATGAAAGGGTAACCAAAATTTATCTAGACAAGTCAAGTCTAAAATATTTGACAGCTACAACAAATCCAAAAGTAGTTGTTTTTTAAATTATTTTTTGAGAGGAAAAAGCTGCCAATCTAGTAGTATGCTTAAATTCCTGCAGAACAATTGCCATGGAAATATTGGTAGAAAAGACAGAAGGAAGCCATGTGAGAAAGTGACTGAGTCGAGATGACAGGTCTCTCTCTTTTCTATAAATATTTTCATGTCATTTTGTTCTGCTGAACTCTCCTCTTTGGTACCTTGACCGCATGAATTTAAGCATAGTACGAGTGGATGTGTAGGTAGTGTAATGGATAACATCTGTGAAATGAAAAATTGGAGAGCAGAGTTCAAATTCCAATTGGGTTTGTTACATTCACTTATGCACAAATACCCTTAGGAAAGGTATGAATCCATCTCTTCTCCCCCCAGCTATGGGTTGAAAAGCAGGAAAAACTGGATCTCATCACCTTTGTTGGCAACCAGTCTACTGCAAAAAGAAACAGAAAACTACTGCAGGTAAAATCTTCTGCCTAGTCAGTCATGAATCTAAAGATACATGCTGGTTTTCTAAGTACGGCTTAGATATGGCACAAGGCCAAAAGCATCGGAGCACCCAGTGAGGATCAAACTCACTACTCAGTCGTAACTGTTCTAACGAGACAAGTTTGCTATCACACCACATCAAGGTGACCTATGATTTTATAAGCATAACTTAGATGAGGTACAAGGCCGATTCAGTCATAAATCTAAAGAGACATGCTGGTTTTCTAAGTACGGCTTAGATATGGCACAAGGCCAAAAGCATCGGAGCACCCAGTGAGGATCAAACTCACTACTCAGACGTAACTGTTCTAACGAGACAAGTTTGCTATCACACCACATCAAGGTGACCTATGATTTTATAAGCATAACTTAGATGAGGTACAAGGCCGATTCAGTCATAAATCTAAAGAGACATGCTGATTTTCAAAGTGCAGTTTAGATGTGGCACAAAGCCAAAAGAATGAGAGCACCTAGTGAGGATCAAACTCACTGCTCAACTGTAATTGATCTAGCAAGGCAAGCTTGCTAACCATTACACTAATATCGAAGTTCTCAAATCAAGAGACATGACCAACCAAATGTGTATTGTGTATGGCACTTAACTTTCTGACTAGTAAATTAGTAACTAAGTCTCATTGTTTTACTGGCTAAATGTAACCATAAGTTCTAGTCTAAGAGTTTCTTTTATTGCACGAGGAAATCTTTTCTGGTTTCTTGCGCTGCTGTGATTTACAATCTTCAATATAAGTTACCATCTTCTGTCTTCCTGAATCCTGTTCGTTTATTGTCCTTTCTCCTCACTAACTCCTTTCTCCTCACTAACCCCTTTCTCATTTTCTTTCACTCCCAGTAACCCTCTTGCATCTTAGTGGCATTATCCCCTTGCATGGGGTAAAATGATTAAAAGAAATTACACAAATGTGGGTAAGGAATATTTGAGGCTGTTTGCTTCATCTGCCAATGTAGTAAAACCAACCATAAAATTTAACAACTTTTATTTATTTACAGAGGTAGGGCAGAGTAATGGATAGTGGCTCGAATTGAGGAATCAGAGAACTGAGTTCAAATTCCAATCAAATTCATTACATTCACTTAATTGCTAATACCCTTGGGAAAGGTATAAATACATCTCTTCCCCACCAGCTATGTGTAAATAGCAGGACAGACTAGTCCCTATAGCCATGGTTGGTAACCAGTCTGGATTCAAACCACTTGCCGCTTTGTAGGTCTTGTCTCTTTAACTTTTGAAAGGAGGGACAGGGTAACCTCAACATCCCCAGTGCAAAATGAACTGGCAAGCCATTGCACTATTCTGCCTTGAATATCACCATGAACCACATTTGTGAGATGGAGGGGAATGGTGACCACAGAGGTACAAAAATGCACAAAATGATTTATTTACAGTAAGCAAAAATTTTCGCCAGTGTTTAAATAAAACATATCCTGAAATTCAAGTTAGTTTTCCACCCTGGATCTGTGATGACATATTCAAGCAAACAGGCCTGAACAAGTTCTCTAAGGACAACACAATCAGTAGATGATTAAGAGATTTTCCTCGTACCATATGACATTTGCTTTTGGGAGTGCAAAGTAAATATCACAACAGAAAGATAAAGAAGAGAATTTTTTATTTTAAAATTAGTTGTTTATAAATGCCAAGTTGGACACCCCAAATTAAATTAATGACAAGAATGTATCAGTCTTTGAATAAGAAAATTTAACTAAAATTAAAAAAAAATTCCTTGTTTACAGATGGCAACATCTATGAGAGAAATGAAATTTAAATTTTTACTATTGCGTTATTCCAAAATTTTAACACATCAGCAGATAGCTATTAATGTCAACAACTGAGCACAAATAGTTATTAATTAAAAAAATTAGTAATTAACGTATAATATTATCCATAACTACATGTACAAGAATGTCGCTTTTGATAAAAATTAAAAAGTAACTATAAATAGGTAAAAAATGTGTATATTGTTAAAAATTTCTTTTTCGACAATATAGTTATTTGTACTATGTTATAATGCTTATTACCTAAATAATAATAATACTTAATAAATTTTTTTAAACATTAAAGTATATTTAATCACACTACCCTAACAGCTGTCGTAATCTGTTAGTGTATTTATTCAAACTTGTATTAATGAAGGACTGCTGCTTGAAGATATATTTTATGTATCTCCATTGTCCAAATTTCTCTTTGTTTATATCTTTTCCTCTATGTGCCACATCTCTTCAGAAAATAGGCAATCATGGCTCTCCACAACTTCCTATCCCTTGTGGCTCTTAGCAGTTTTTCTCCTTTTTCTAAATCTCCCACTCTTCATTTTACCATTCATTCACACAAGCTCATCAAGAAAGACAGTTCACACTCCTCCTCAGTCTTTTGAACAGGAGTAGAGAGATTTATCCCCTGTTTCCCCCATTTCTGATTCCTTCTAAAGTCTTCTTCAACTCTATACTTCTAATGTCTCTGCATAAACACTGAAATTTATACTATTATTGGGTTTCTGGTTCCTTCTAAAGTCTTTTCCCTGCCTTGCTTCTAAGAGGAGTGATTGCCTTGCTTGGGGGTGAATTGATTTAAAAACAGAAAAAAAGAAGAGTTTAGCTACAAGAGCCCTGGTTTCTTTAAAATGATTAAATGCAAAATAACCTGGCCAAGATAACATGACTGTAGACAGTAAATCTGCTGCAACCTTAGCTTTATATAATATGTGCAGCCAAAACCTGGAGATGAAAGAAAACAACCCTGCTTTTACTTGATTGTTAAAATCCTGAACATTTCTGTATCTATGAAGTAGAAATAAAAGTCACACCCAGCCATAGAAATTTGTAAGGGGATTACGAGAATAAAGAGAAAGATTTGCAGACCAAACAAAATGCTCAATTGCTACATTTTGGACAGATAAGCAAAAGTTAGAAGGGTTTTAAGAAATAATATAAAAAAATATCAAATTAAAAAGAAAATGACCCTATTGACATTGTGTTGGACTGTTGTCCTCATTTTTACTGTCACATTCACAATGTGAACGTTCTGAATGTTTTGGTTGTTACTATAGGAATGCATCGCAAATGAGGAAGAAAGGGATAGTCAGTGGTCAGGAATTAATGTTAGTATTAATGACAGAATAGGGCTATTATATGTATTATTATTATTATTATATTGTAACAGTGTTTTACTATAAGAATGTATTGCAAATAAGGAAGGAAAGGACTGTTGGTAGATGCAGTTGACTATTCTTTTAACTGTAATCATCTACATGTAAAATAATGGAAGCATTATTAAGACAAAAAAGAAAAAAGCCAACACTCAATAACATCAATTATAAACACAGCAATAATGAATATGCTGACTGTGTTTGGAAAATAAAAACATAAAAAAATCCATACATTCAGTTAAAAATAAGAATAAAATCATCCATGTGTGTGTGTGTGTGTGTGTGTGTGTGTGAGAAAAGGAGAAAGAGAGAGAGAAAAGGAGAAAGAGAGAGAGAAAAGGAGAAAGAGAGAGAGAAAAGGAGAAAGAGAGAGAGAAAAGGAGAGAGAGAGAGAAAAGGAGAAAGAGAGAGAGAAAAGGAGAAAGAGAGAGAGAAAAGGAGAAAGAGAGAAAAGGAGAGAGAAAAGGAGAAAGAGAGAAAAAAGGAGAAAGAGAGAGAGAAAGAAGGGGAGAGAGAGAAAAAAGGAGAAAGAGAGAGAGAAAGAAGGGGAGAGAGAGAAAAAAAGGAGAAAGAGAGAGAGAAAGAAGGGGAGAGAGAGAAAAAAAAGAGAAAAAGAGAGAGAGAAAGAAGGGGGAGAGAGAAAAGTGGGGAGGGAGAAAAGAGGGGAGAGGGAGAGAGAGAAAAAGGGAGAGAGACACAGAGAGAGACACAGACAGAGACTGCTGAAACTTTCTCAACCTAAGCCACTTTCCAAAATCTGTCCAAATGAGCAGACCTCAGAATTTTTTAATGGCTTCTTAGGCTGATAACTTTTCGGTATGCCCTCATTATATACAGGAACACATATGTTAAATGAAATCAAGAAATGTCAGAAGAGATTCTTTCATTTGAATCCTATTAGTGGCCTGGGTCAAGCAGGTGGTAGACTTTGCATACCAGATGCATACAACACCTGAGTTGTTAGCTGACAGGCCATTCAAACTTAGTCACCAAATATCCACAAAGACGTCTTAACCATTAAAAGCCACAAAGAAGCCAATGCTCATCTTGAACTCTCAGCAGGTCCTCATTTCAATAAGCTTTCACGCAGGAAAATAAAATGCAAACCTTTCTTCTCTCTTTTTTTTTTTTGCCTTGAGAAATTGAAAAAAAAAAAAAAAAGTCTTGGTCATGTGAGGATTAATAATAGATACTGGTCACATTGGTATAAATTAGTTAGTTTGTAAACTGCATGAATTTAAATGGTCTACTAGGCTGGCATCTCAGTTCCATCTTTTCACTGTCAAAACGGTTAAATGTAGCCGTCTCTTCTACTCCAATAACTTCATGTCTCACACCTCCCGTCTGTGGAATTCCCTTCCTATTACTTCTTTCCCTGATAGCTATAATCTCCAACTATTCAAATGTAATGTCAATTGACATCTTCAGATGCCTTGATCTATTCCCTGTCCTTCTCTTCATCCTTTCCTCTATCCTGCCACCTTACTCTCGCTCTCACTTTCTGTAACCCTTGCGTGCTAGTGGCACTCCGCCTTGCTTGGGATGAAATGCTTGTGGAAAAAAAAAAGGAAAGAAAAAAAAACCGTGACAAAAGACAAGAAAATTAGTCCACAGAATTTCATCTTGCAGTAGAAGCTCTCAATACTTTGTGAAAAATTTGTGAAAAAATTACATAATAAAATAAAAAGCTGGAAGTTTTCTATTATCTGATATGAAATTATAGCTCTTTTTATCAATGTTATAAATAGACAGCAGGAACTTGTCTTAACATCTGTATAGCACTTAGACAATTGCTTTAATATGACATTGTGTTTATCCGCTATATTTAATTTTTATTCAATAAAGCATTGTTGAATATTAATTCTTTTAGTAGCATTTCTTTCATTTTAATTCTAGATGCTTTATTTACATGGGTAGTAATAATTGCGGAGCCCCAAAACTCAGATCCAAAGACTAACTGAAGTCTTCCCACCTTCAAGCCAGGAATCAGCCCTAATACCTGGGAAACAGGAGCTGCTAACTGTCCATTCTGTCAAAGAGAAATTCTTTTTGGTTGTTCAACTTTTGAGAAGAGGAGAAAGACAGAAAAGGAAGTAAAATGAAGGCAAGGCCTGGCCTGGACCAGCAACCCCATCCAAGACCATCGTCTGCCCTATCATGCGATCAATGACCGAGATTGTTCCATTCCTGATTTGGCCTCATGAGCCATGTCAGGTTCAAGCATTGTGGAGGAACCAAATGAACCAAACTCTGATGTTGAGTGGTGCTGACAAGGAATAATAGAAATAATGTTATCTGGAATCATATAATAATTCTGATTATTCCTTAATTAGTTAGTCTATTAGTATGTATGTGATGCCTTATCAATACCTCATAAATAATGGACTATTCAGTTTTGAATGCAAGGAAATACAGAAAAGACATATCAGTGATACTGCTTGATTTCAGAATGAGAAAGAGAAAGAAGCTCTGTCAATACCTCATAATGAACTATTCCATTTTCATTACGAGGAAAGACTGAAGAAAAAAAAACAGAGATGCTGAGAGAGAGAGAGAGAGGCCCTGCTAATACCTCATAAATAATGGACTATTCTGGTTTGATTAC
>OZ038514.1:33710896-33748396 GCA_964036315.1 Acanthosepion esculentum
GCTCCTACTATATATCTCAAGATTCTTGACAAAATTAGAAGAAGGGTTTAAAATGTAATCAATCCTGATCGAGTATCTTGTCTTCAGTCACTTTCTCACCACTGTGATGTGGCTTCCCGCTATCTTTTCTACAAATATTTTCATGGCAATTGTTCCAATGAGTTTTACTCCTTGATGAAAAGACAGCATGAGTAAATGCTAGGGTTTTAAATACTGATTTTCCAAGTTGATAATCCAGATTAAATCAATGTATTGTCTTTTTGGAGACTGTGTGTATATGTGTGCATATAAATAAATGTCTACTTTTTCTAGCTTTGGCTTTAACTATGATTGGTAATCCAGGGTGGGATGAGATATTTTGTCAGCATATAATTGGAAAATTTTTGTTTAGGATTTCAATTACTGCTTATTTTGTGTTGATAAAAATTACAATAATTATAAAACTATTGTTGAGAAGTCACGGAATTTTGGCAAAATATAAGTTGTTTTGTGTATGTGGAATATACTGAAATCTTAGGTTCCAGCAAGAAATAGAAATTTATGCCTTTTATATATAAAAATGTATTCTTAGATCGTTGCATGTTTTATGCAAACATCAAAAAAATAACAATGTGGATGTATATAATGTTTGGTTTGGTTTATTTTGTTTTACAGCATATCAACCTCAATGGGTTATTTAATGCTGACAAGATTTTAGGATAGGTTCATATGAATAGAATATATATTTTTTGTAAGAAATCAGTTTGTAGATCAGGTTTCATTGACATATTTTTGTAAAGAGGGTTTTGTTGAGCGTCAAATGATTTGCTGGTACTTTTACTATAAAAATCTATTTTTACACTTTCATGGTGTTTTCACCCCAGTTTGAGGGTTAACTATTTGCCCATAGCTGGGACCCTAACAAGTGCTACCAATCTGGAGACCTGGGAACAACAGCAATTAAGAGGTTGCTCCATGCTCCTCAAAACCTCCTGATCAGAGGCCTTGCTGCCAAATGCAGTTTATACTCATACCGTGGATGCTGTATATAAGGATAGGGAATTAAAGCCAATGACTAAGTTGTCAATAATTAATTTAAAGAAAAGAAATACAAAACAAACTGGGTGCAATAACAAAGCATAAAACTATTAGTTACTGATGTACATTCTATTCTCTTTAACGACATAAGTCATCCTGCTGTGAATGGAAAAAGTTAATTTCAGAATTTTTTCAGGGGTAATAATCTTGTAAACAGATAATATTGATTCTCAATGTTCATTTTTGGATAGCAGCCTTCATAAACATGCCGCTTGACAATGCTCTAAAAATTCTTAACAGGGTTCAGATCCAGGGAATATGGCAGCCACACCATTAGCCTGTCATTTTAAAACCCTAATTTACCTAAGTATTCATAAGTTGCATGAGCAACATAGAGTGTTGTCATGCATGAAAATTATACTGTCTCCTTAAACGATATCTGAAGGCTAGCTTTTGGAATTCAATGTCAACAAATGAGGTTATTTTAATGCCATCATCCAACTTTCAGGGATCAATCAACTCATTACTGGTGATTCCTGTCTAAAACAAACCATCCACTCCCTTGCTGATACCTTAATCAAATATGCTTAGGTTTATTCGTTAGGCCCCATCCATGCAAAGCATTGCTCTACACTTGTCTATGAACAGAACTTTCTGGAAATCAAGTTTTATGTACTTCTTGTTCTGGGTGTTATGTGTAATGGTAATAACAATATATAGCTCTTTTCTTATAAGGAAACATTTATTGACTGAGCCACCAGTGCTGCTTTCAGCTGAAATTTATAAAATCTTTCTCTTGAAACAATTTTTCAGGAAAATAGGCTTTTCAAGTCCAGTAGCTGTTATCATTCTTTCCAGTAGTGATGTGGTTTTCCTTCCTAACCTTTGGCTTGTAGTAGTGTGGAATGTCAACATTTTGATTATGTCATTATTTTCACTTTGTGTTATATGTGCTATCCATTTTAGTTGTTGCTGCTGTTGGAAGTCCTCAAGTGATGTAGTTTCTGATATCTCATACAATTCTTTGTGATTTTGTAATGCCAGTCCACAAGATATGAAGAAGAAGACCAATATACTTCACTTGATCAAACCCATTTTAATCACTGATCTTAGAAAGCAGTTATATACAGCTGAGAGTTTAGATATTTCTAAATAGGTATAGTGATACCCTCCATATAAAAGTCTCAATCTGATGAGGCTATTTAAGAATATGACTCGGGTTGTTAGGTTAATGTTTTAGTTCTCTAGTAGTTTGCAGTGCTGGATGAAACTACCTATGGGTGCAGCCTACTCTAAGATGAAGGGATAAAACTTCAAAGAAAAGTAAACAACTAATTTGGTGCACACTCCTAAATGCTTCTAAATACTTATGTCAGACTCTCTATCTATGTGAGTCTGCCCATCTATATAACTATCTATCCATTGAAGATTATATATCAAAGATTATCTATCTACTGATCCAAGATTATCTATCTATCTACCGATCCAAGATTAGCTATCTATCTACTGATCCAAGATTATCTATCTATCTATCTATCCATTCATTCAAGACTATCTATCCATCTATCTACCCAAGGCTGAACATCCTTCTATCTACCTACCCAAGGTTGGACATCTGTCTATCTCTCCACAGTTGTCCATCTATCTATCTATCCACAGCTGTCCATCTATCTATCTATCCACAGCTGTCCATCTATCTATCTATCCACAGCTGTCCATCTATCTATCTATCTATCTATTCAAGCTGTCCATCTATCTATCTATCTATCCACAGCTGTCCATCTATCTATCTATCTATCCACAGCTGTCCATCTATCTATCTATCCACAGCTGTCCATCTATCTATCTATCTATTCAAGCTGTCCATCTATCTATCTATCTATCTATTCAAGCTGTCCATCTATCTATCTATCTATCCAAGATTATCTATCTAAGACTGTCCATCTATCTACCCAAGTTTGTACATCTGTCTACCTGCAACTGTCCATCTATCTATCTAGTCAAGACTGTCTATGTATCTATCTATCTACCTCATTCTGTTAATATCTGTCTTTTTTCCTATATGCAATTTTATAGGTGAGTAGAAATATACCTAAATATTTTTATTCTGAATATGAAGTCCTTGGAAGTGTGTACACATGCCCCGTAGATTCACCATCATTAGTCATGTAAATCTTTCTTTTTGCTTTCTAACAGGTGGACAGATTTATTTTCCCCAGTGACAGATGTGACAATGTAATGGAGGACCAATGCGATGATGAGAAGGCAGAATTGAAAATGGCAAAAATGACAGTGGCCACAAGGCATTGCTGCGATTCAGTTGTTTCTCTTTTGATACCACTACCCAATGCTACCTGTCTACACCCTAATCCTATACAGGAAATCTTTTTCAGGTGAGGATTACACATATCAAGGAGCCCCTCTCCCTATTTCAGCATGAAGCTGACCAAGCAATAACAGGAATCTACCTGCATGTCTAGACAAATATTTATCACTATTATTATTCAATTTTTTTCATATGAGGAATTACCATTATTATATATTGATCTATTCAGACTAGTCCCCAATTCTTGGTAGTTATTGTCATTTCATTTCAATGTTATACAGTCCCTTCCCCCTTACGTTTTAGAATATCCAAGGGACGGTAAAGATAAAGAGTGGTTTGGAATGAGAAATTGGATAGCAGAGATTGAATTCCAGTCAGGTTCATTACAATCACTTACATACAAATAACTTTAGAATGAATCCATCTCTACTTCGCATTGCTATTAGCTGAATAGGACAGACTGGGTCCTATAGCCTTGGTTGGCAACTGGTCTATCACAAAAAAGAAATGAATAGCAACGGCCACATATCATTTCTTGAAATTAAACCTTTTTTTTTAATATCCCATATAAAAAAACAAAACAATATTCTATGTGTTAATGTTTGAACCAGCATATGCACCATAATTGTTATACTCATGAAGTTTCAGCTGTTATACCTTCTGCCCTTCTTCAGGTTATTGTTATCTATCCTTGTGAGTATAACAGCCAAGATGAGTATGTGGGTAGAAAAAAAGAGTAAGTCATAAAATAATGACAATTCCCCTATCTCAAAAATTCTGACAAAAAATTATTCTAATATCGCATTTATCAAATAAAAAAGTCTTTTTGTTATAACACATCATTTAATTAGTAAAAAAAATAAGATAACAAAAAGACAATTGTGTTCAATTTTACTCGATCAATGCACAAGAAAGTAACACCTACTGTGGTGATATAATAAAGCAAGAGGGTGGCTGCTGGAAGACCCTATGTCTGGCAACAGGACTCTGCACTATAGCACACAAGCAGGAGAACCCAGTTATGGCTGTTAGACAATATCTGCAATCATATCACCCCTTTCATCTGGCCGCCTAACTCCCCAGACTGCAACCTCCTTTATTATTGTGGGACCCAGTTGTGCGAGAGACCAACAAAACTCCTTGTAATACCAAAGATGAACTGAAGGCAAGGATTATAACAGCATCCACAAACTTAAACAAGGAGACTGCCAGAAGAGTTGCAGGAGATTTTGAAGTCATTAGGAGGCTGTGGTTGAAGCCAATGGTGATTTTATTGAATAAATTTACTCTTTATTATTTCAAGATAGTTTTGTGTAATTTTGGTGTATATATCTGTTAAAATCAGATGTCAGTGTTATTTTCATTTTTGCATAATTTAGATGACAATTTAGCCATCGCACCCTGTATTTAACCCAAACAAATTTGTATATAACACATTAACATTTCCTAAGCCATGATTAGGGAGTACCTATTGAGGCTCATACTCACAAAACAATAGCTTGCAAACCATTGTTCCATAGTGAGATGTTAGTGTTATTTTCATTTTTGCATAATTTAAATGACAATTTATCCATCACAACTTATATATGCATTTTTATATTTCCTGTTCTGTAATTAGACAAATGAAGGAGGCCAGAGAATACAAGGGTTGAAACATTCTACTGATAACAACCAAGATGTGAATACTAGTCTGAAGAAACCAGTGTATAATAATACTATTCTTAGAGTTTCAAACAAAGGCTTCGAATGAACGAGAGTTTATGACTTATACTCCTTGTTGGATATCATGGACTGAGCATGTGAGCAAGGATGAGGTCTTAGAGAGGTTACAAACCAGGAGAAAGCAGATCAAGAAGAGGCAGCTGAAGTTTCTGGGACACATAATGAGGAAGGAGGGCCTGGAGAATCTGATACTCACGGGTTGAATAGAGGGAAGAGAGACAAGGGAAAGCAGCGTGTGACATACCAGACGAGCTTGAGCAGGTGGATGACAGAACATGGGCTGGGGGAGGAAGCAGAGGGAAGGAACTTGCTGAGAGCTGCAAGGTATAGAGGGAGGTGGAGAGCCATGATTGCTTTCGTCTTGAAAGGACATGGCACATAAAATATAATTAGACAAATGAAGAAGGAAAGTGGCTACAATGGTCGAAACAGTGAGCTAATAACAAATCAGTGTATAATAATCCTGTTCTTAGTTTTATATTAAGGCTTATTCCACATATAAGTATTAAGATACAGATTGTACAACAAATAAACAATAGACTAGGGGTAGCCAAACAGTCAGCCACGTGTCTCTTTGAGCTTCAATATGCAACTTGTGGAAATATGCTGGCTGAGCGCCTTAAAACAATCAGTCAGGATTTTGAAAACATTTGGTATATATATATATATATATATATATATATACTTTTTGATTATTGAAACCAATACAAATTAACAGTTTAAAAAAAACTGCATGTATGAATAAATATTATTGCATACATACATTTCTTAATATTTATATAAAAATTTTGTAACAAAAGGTGTATGTAACAAAAATGTGTATGTATCAAAAATGTGTGTGTAAATTTTGCTTATGTCTTGCAGCTCTCAAACATCTGAACTTTATCATACATTAAGCAAGTTTGGCCACTCCTGTCATAGACGGCAAAGAATTATATTTATCTATTAACTGCAGGTGATGTGAAGTTCGGTCATTGCAATTCTATACCTAAACTATAAAAGATGGAAATTTCTAATTGTTAGGCAAATTTAAAGATAATTCAAGGTGACACCAATAATCCTATTTTGTTTTTATAAACAACAATACTCTCAAGTTCTTTTCCCACTAAGCAAAGAAATCCACACTGACATAACTTATATATTTGTTCATTAAGTTAACCCTTAAACAGCAGGTATAATCAACTGATATTTCCTTTGAAACCAACAGATATTATTGATGAGTTAAAATGTTTCTGATATGGTCACCATTCATTCATGATTTGAGTCAAAATGACTAATTGGCAACTCAGTTTCACAAGGTTACATTTTAATTAAGATTCATGAGGTAACATAATTTCCTGGGGTATTTGCCTGCAAATAAAGCCGAAAGTACAAACCAAAGACAGTGTTATTTATGCATGTGTATTTCTTGAAGCAAAAAAAGATGGAAAATGGTGACATCTTGGTGTAAAGAATGCACAGCTCAGAATTTTGCATGAAATGCTTCAAGGAGTATCATATTGTTAAAAAAATATTGAATTTAGGAACATAATATATTATTTCCATTTTTCTTTAATGTTTCTTATCTATGCCATGTGGGGGGAGGCCATCTACCCATAAAGAATATAACAGAAAGCGTCTTTCTAATTCCCATGTTCAATCCATGGAATTCTCAGCATCCTTCTGTAGAACCACATTTCTGTGGCTTCAAGTCGGTTCTTCATCTGTGAAAAGATTGCCCAGCATTCACTGCCATATAGGAGGACTGATATTATGTAACAGTTCAGTACCCTTTTCTTTGTTTCTCATGATCTTAATACTTTGCTTAGCTTTTGCAAGGCATCTTTCACTGTCCCAATGCACCTTCAGATTTCAGTGTCATGCTTTCCATCTTCTGCTAAAACACTTCCTAGTTATTGTAAATTGTTGTACTTGTTTGATAGGATCATGTGAGTTTACTAGGTTTTTATAGGATTTGTGAGATTCTGTCATTTCCTAGAGTATTTTTTACCTGTAATGAAAGCTTCAAGAACAAGCCAAAGACAATGCTAGGTCTGCAGGCAAACTTCCTGAAGAGAAAAGAAATGAAAAATAGTGACAACTTGGTGCAAAGAATTCACAACTCCATTATGCATGGATTGCTTCAAGGATGATCATACTGTTCAAAGAATCTTCTGTTTAGGAAACTAAAATTTGTTTTATTTCCCATTTCCTAATCTAAAAGAATTAAAATATCATTTTTATAATTTCTGTATATAAAAACAAAGATAAGCATAAAAACTATACTTTAACAAAACAAATTATTTTATTTTTTACCTGTTTGACGTGCAATATTTTCATGCTGTGAGTTGGATGAAATGCATTGACAAAGAAGGAAAATAAGTTGAAATTTTTTTTTCCACCATTCAATTATGGACATATTGATGTATCTAAACCAGGAGAGGTTCACACTCATCCCTGGTCTTTTGAACAAGAGTAGAGGTTTATCTTTTGTTCCAGTTTAGGATTAGGTTTCTGGTTCCCTCTAAAATTTTCTCATTCTCTGTTTAATACTTTTTATATGTGTGGATGTGTGATCATTAGAACAGCAGTGCTTCTCAAAGTCAAAAGAGGTGAAAAATGACGACAACTTGGTGCAAAAACTCCATAATACAATGAATGCTTCAAGGATTAAAAATATTATATTTAGGGAACTAACACTTGTTTATTTTGATTTTTCTTTATTTTTATTATCTAAAAAGGTTAAAATATCATTTTTATAGTTTCTGTATACAACTAAAGTGAAAAAAAAAAAAAGAATTTTCTTCTTTTTTTTTTTTTAACCTGTTTCGTTTGCCCATTCATTTAAACTTTGCCTACCATTTAAGAGCTAATATGCAAATTTGTTCAGTTTTTTTATCTTCTAGTAATGCTCCTGATCTATAATTTGGACCTTATCTCACAGAGGGCAGTGAAATCTCTTCTTACTCTAAATATAGTCTGCTACACTAGACATTTCTACTTCATTTCAGTGTATTCTGTGATTTAAATAGGCATTCCTGTCTTTAACCAGTTATCTTTGAGAACTTATTTAGTTCAAGAGGGTAATTTCAAATTTCTCCTCTTGCTCAAAAAGGCAGTTTATTATTGATGAAGAGCTTTGCAAATATATTTGTGAAAATGATCAGTCAGGCTTGGAATTTATCACCTCACAGGATAGAAGAATTTACTTATAAAATCACAATTGATGATTTATCGGATAATAAAAAAAAAACAATATGCAAAGTAGATTGGAAACAAG
This sequence comes from Acanthosepion esculentum, assembly GCA_964036315.1. NCBI lineage: Eukaryota > Metazoa > Mollusca > Cephalopoda > Sepiida > Sepiidae > Acanthosepion > Acanthosepion esculentum. The sequence goes on from OZ038514.1 coordinate 33,719,221, forward strand.
AAAGAAACTTTTTTTATTAAAAATTTAGTATAAAAACAAATGAATCCAATCTGGAGATGACTAATCTTTTGAAAATCACCCATGAAACTGGGGCTCCAGACTGTTTTTCACTATTATGAATCATCTTAAAAATTTTAAAACATCCCAAAATCTAAGGCCACAACTGGTGATTTATTGGAAAGTAAACAAACTAAGTACTTCATGAGAAGCAATTTAATTTTTTTGTACTTTTTTTGGAACATCAAGTCTTAAAAATAAATTATGTTTAAAATTTTAAAAAAATAGTTTCACTGTCTGTAAAATTAAAGATTGAGCCATATTTAGAAAATGACAACTGAGGTTCTCCTCTCACAGAAAATTAATTAAATAGAATCTGGACTTTACAAATTTAGGCCACAGTACTCAATTGGCAGTTAGGTCTCATCATTTTACAGTTTTATGTTAACGATGCTTTTATTTCTCTTTTCATACATGTAAATTTTCTACTCTTAATTCTTTTTTCTCACTTACAAATAACTGTCTCTATTTTTTCAGCAACATCCCCAATCTGAGAGATTTAACATAAGACCTGATTCATATGTAATTTTTCTACCAACCTAATCATAAAGAAAAGTCAAGACTGAGGCTAACCTCAAGGAGAGTGACCATTGTGCCTTGTTGGGCTCAAATTTTCTGCTGACATGAAATGCAAAAATCTATCTTACACATTTATAATTCAACCATTCACTCATGTATTGTATATTGCTGCCATCTTTGGTCTGGTACTTCTGCTATGTATCTAGTGATTCTAGATTAAATACAAAACTGCAATGTAATGAGTCCTGACCTGGTATCTCACTTTCAGTCACTTTCCCACTACCATAACATAGCTTCCCTGTGCTTTTTCTTACAAATATTTTCATGATAATTTTTCTCTTTGGTACCTCAACTTTATGAATTTAAATACAGTACTAGATTAGCAGCTAGGACTCATTATTTTAGAGTTGAAATTGCTATATCCAACCATAAGTTCTATCTCGACAGTTTCTTCTTGCACTTTATTACGTAATTAATATTGTTTGGTGCTTAACAAGAAGACTATTGAAAATGTTAAGTAATGTTTTTTGACCGTAAGCATGTTAAGACCAACAGGAATGAAAATAAGAAAATCATGGTTTATGGCTTGTCATTTGATGCACTTATACAGTGATATGAATGAATAGAGAACAAAAATTCTTATTATATGAATGAACTTTAGTTGTTCCTGTGATAGCATTAACAGAATTTATTTTTCATTTGAAAGCAAAGAAAGACTCAAGAGAAAGAGTTGGAAACAGTAACGTGCAGCAATTGACCAGAGGGCAAGATGGCAGCAGAGACTGACAAGAGCTAAACAATGACATGAAAGGGCAAAAAGTGAGGCTTTAATGTCGCCGAGTCATGAACTGTTGACAACTGACCATTCCTTTTGAAGATGACAATAAAGTCGGTATCCAAAGATTAATGAGCCAAGAAAATGTTTCTTATTTTTAACCCTGATACATTCACACTTGCAGTTATTAAATTAGCAGCAACAGGCAGGAAGGATTATAGTTGCATATATTGAAACACTGTGTCTATACAATCATCAAAAGGACAAAAAATAAAAATAAAATAAAACAAAAACACCCCAGGATCAAAAGTCAAAGGCTTTGCCTCACCAATAGTTTATGTACTTCTGATCTAAAGATTTTCACATTTCTGTAAAAGCAGGCTTTTTCTTCCTTTTTTTTCTCTTCCTTTTTTTTTCTTCTTCCAATTTCACAGATTTCTGATATTTCAATGTTTTCTCCTCTAACCATAAAGAAAAAAATAATCAATGTTTTGAGAGAGAGAGAGAGAGAGAGAGAGAGAGAGAGAGAGAGAGAGAGAGAGAGAGAGAGAGAACATATTTTACAAGTATTAGGCTCTTCAAAAATGTTGTTAAAGTTTTGGAAATTAAATAAAAAACCATTTAAAAGTAAGAAAATTTACATTTATTTGTCAAGAATATAATCAACATCATTGATAATGACAAAAGCCTATGATGAAACTAAATCTTGTATTCCTTCTTGAAATAATCTCAGAATCTGGATGGAAAAGATATCTGATAATGCCAAATTGATCTCATCTCGACTTTTACCGCTTATGTCTGGGTTTGGCTCAGTGGTAAAGAAAGAGACTGAAGGCTGTTTAGATTTAAAATTCTATACAAAACAAAGCAGACAAAAACTAATCTGAAATGCATTTAATGACAGTAACTTTTATTAGTGAGTTTATTATGACATTGGTCAGAAATTAATGCTGAATTCTGGGAGAGGAAATAAAATTTAAATTTAAATATTTTCATCAAGAACATAATCATCATTATTAGAAATTCCAAAAGCTGATTCCAAAACTAATTCTCGTATTGCTTCTTGAAAGAAGGTCAGATTCTGAATTTTTTTTTTTTTTTTTAATCATTGCACACAGTGGAGTAATGGATAGTGGCTTGGATTGAGGAATCAGAAAGCCGAGTTTGAATTCCAGTCGAATCCATTACATTTACTTATGTGATAATAATACCCTTGGGAAAGGTATGTATCCTCTTCTTCTCCTCCTAGCTATAGGTAAATAGTAGGACAGACTGGGTTCTGTAGCCTTGGATGGCAATTGATCTGCTGCAGGAAGAGATGACAACCTACTGCAGGGAAAAAATCTGCCTCGTCAGTCATGATCGCCTATGCATGTATCATGTATGGCACATAACTGACTGACTGACCTCAAGCAAGACAATAATGCTACTAAGACACTAAGGTTTACTGAGAGTGAAAGAGAATGATGACTTCAGTGAGGAGAAAGGTAAATAAAAGAGGATTCAGGTAGGCAGAAGATGGTGAGTGACAAAAGTTTGTTTACAAAACAAGGGGAGAGAACTGAAATCAGTTCAATTTGTCATGAACATAATTAACAATGACGAAAGCTATTATGAAATTAATTCTTTTATTCTTTCTTGAAACAATCTTGTTTAGGATGAAAAAAATATTCTGATAATTCTGAACTGATATTTTATCTACTTTTAAATCTTATGGTTTGAAAAGATAGAGACTGAAGTGGTTTAGAACACCTCTGCAATTTCCGGTACACATCATTCAGACAGACACACACCCTGACATTGTAGCAGGGTCTGATTCAAAGAAGTATGTCCCCGAGTAGAATTAACGGTCCCATGGGAGGAGAACAGGGAGGAAGCAGATGAGCGAAAGAAAAATCGCTACGAATCGCTACAATCTGACTGCATGGAAAAGGGATGGACATGTTATGTTATCTATTGAGGTTGGGTGCAATGGATTCCTTGGACTGGATTCCTTGGACGATCAATTGTTTCTTTTCTTTCGAAGTTAAATAAAACCATGCTTGCATCACAATGATACTTCTGAAGTGAAACATCTGTTTACCTTCCATTCTATATCATGAATAACAGTTACTACAAGTGTGTTGTGTATTTTAATATCAGATGCAACTGTAAAAAGAAATTGCAAGAGATGGACACGTAAACAAAAACAATACCCTGTCAAATGGCAAAAGCTGCTGGAGGCACCAGGGGTGGCAGTACTACCTTAGCCACCAAAACTGTGTTACCTTCCCCGGTTGGAAGCTGACAAGGACAGGGTATCACACGTGCTTTCACACATTGTATGTAGAGAAATGAATTCCATACAAAACAAAGCAGAGAAAAACTCATTTGAAATGCATTTAGTAGCAGTAACTTTTATTAGTGAGTTTATTATGACATTGAAAGTAATGCTGAATTTCATAGAAGGATTAAAAAAAAGAAGCTTGGTTTAAAATGGAAAAAAAAAAAAAAAAGATAAATTTATTTATCAAGAACATTTTTATCTTTATTAGAAATGACAAAATACCAAAGTAAAAGTACTTCTTTTATTCCTTGTCCAAAGAATCATGGATTTCAAATAAAAAAGAATTCTGATAACACTAATCTCTTTAATTTTAAAGATTAATCTATGGAAAAATGTGCCAGCCATCTGATTAAATGGAAATGTCAATATGCTGAGTATTTTTTTTTCTTTACAGTGATGTTCACCCTATATAAGGCCCGAGAGCCACTCGAGGAGAGAGTTACAGAGTAAGAGGCACAGCTTATGCAGATATGTGTGGAAGATAATGATTAACTGTAGGTGTTAAGTCTGTAGTAATCTGGGAGGCAACCTCTTGGCAGTCGGTTCCTCAAGGCAGTGGTTTGTGGAAAGAAGCTGCTCAAATGGAACTTACATCCTACCAGGGGAATATGAAGGGAATGAGGGTGGTTCACTACAATGTTTGTGGCATGGTGGGTCTTAGCTGTGAAAGTTAGGAATTGTGGAATTATGCAGTGTAGTTCATCTAAACACTCTCCAGGGAAATAGTGATTGCGCCATGAGAGGTTTGCAAAATCTTGTCTGTGAGAATGGGGTTGTAGTGTGGAAAATAATTCATTATCTAGAAGGATGTGGAGACGCTTTTGAACTCTATCGAGACTGGATAGTGAAAACTGGGTATCCACTGCCCATATATGCCCATTTTCAGCCAGAACCGGCCCTTTTAAAAGTAGAGGATAGCACGAAGATTCTGGAGCAACATTTTGTCTGTGTATCCACTTCCAAAATTTCTAATGAAAAAAACCATATAGCTTTTCATGGCACTGGGATGATATTTACTGGACCATACTTCCATATTGCATTTCAAAGAAAAGTCATTACCTAATGTCCATAGTATCACAGAGATGCTACAGACAGATAATAAATTAAAAAAAAGATAGTGAAACATGTTAAGTTTATAAAGGTTTTACAACTTGTTTCTTATTTAATAATTCTAGGAGATTTAATCCATATCTCCAACTCTTAATAACACTAACATTATAAAATAAACTCATGATGTCTGCTCAACGAATGCAAAGAAAACAGTATAGAGTTTAAACATCGAAATATAAGATTATTCCATTTTTTATTTTTATTTTTTATTTTTATGTGCCATATCCTTTCAGGATGTAGGTGATCATGGCTCTCCACCTCCCTCTATCCCTTGCAGCTCTCAACAAGTTCCTTCCCTCTGCTCCCCACCCAACACAATCTGTCATCCACTTGTTTAAGCCTGCCAAGTATGTCATGCGTTGTTTTCCTTTGTTTCTCTTTCCCTCTATTTGACCTGTAAGTATCAGATTCGCCAGGCCCTCCTTCCTCATTATGTGTCTGTTATGGTAATTTACCCATGCACACAGCTCTGACAGTCAGACCGAACATTCTTGCTGTAACACTCTTGTTTATATGACTGTTTCTGTTAATATATTTGTTTAACTTAATTCCTCTCTTGTGTTTTTATTTCTGGCCATAACAAGGTCACAACAGTGTCCCAGAAACTTCAGCTGCCTCTTTCTGATGTTAAGTATAAGCCTCCTCCTTGTTTGCATTCTCTCTAAGACCTTGTGAAGCTAAATAAATAGAGAAAGATCATTTTTTTTTAATCATTTCAGAAGAGAATCAGAAGCCGATAGAAGGAACTGGAAACCCAATCCTCAACAGGAGACAAGGAATAAACCTCTTCTCCTGTTCAAGAGACGGGAAAGGAATGTGAACCGGGTATTGAAAAAGAGCAGAGGTTTATAATTTTGTTTAACTATTTCTTCCTTATTTAACTGTTCTGTCTTATTTAATCCATATTTTCAACTCATAATAGCAACAAAGATGAGGATATTAGTCTGAATGTAAATACAGAACATTATACAGTGAAACTTTCAGATCAAAATTCAGCTAATGACTACCTATCAGGCTGCAGACTTATTGATATACACTTATATATTTTTTATTTATTTACTTTTAAACAAAACTAAGAACTAAAAATAGAAAATGGTTCTTTTCTGCCTTTGGTCAGGAGTCAAAAAAAAAAAAAAAAAATCAAAAAAATCAAGGTGTCTTCTTTTAAAATAGTTGAAAAAATAAAATAAAAATCAATAAGTTTACTTATTTGGTAATCTGTAAACAACCCCCAATCAATTTGTTATTGTTACTAACATCTCCAGTTGCCAATAACACATGTTGCAAAGTCTAGAGTTAGATTTTTGGAAGAGAGACACTCCTTGGAAAATAAGAAAAATAGACGACTATTCCCATAATCAATTTAAGAATTCTATATAAAAATTTCTTCTTATTATTATTATTCTTCTTCTTATTATTATTATTATTATTCTTATTCTTCTTATTATTCTTCTTCTTCTTATTCTTCTTCTTATTATTCTTCTTATTATTCTTATTCTTCTTCTTATTATTATTCTTCTTATTATTCTTCTTCTTCTTATTCTTCTTCTTATTATTCTTATTCTTCTTCTTATTATTATTCTTCTTCTTATTCTTATTATTATTATTCTTCTTCTTATTATTATTCTTCATATTCTTCTTATTATTCTTCTTATTCTTATTATTATTCTTATTCTTCTTCTTATTCTTCTTCTTATTATTATTCTTATTCTTCTTCTTATTATTCTTCTTCTTCTTATTATTCTTCTTCTTATTATTCTTCTTCTTATTATTATTATTCTTATTCTTCTTCTTCTTATTATTCTTCTTATTATTATTCTTCTTATTCTTCTTCTTATTATTATTCTTCTTATTCTTCTTCTTATTATTATTCATTTAATATTATAAAAATCCTAGGCTCCTAAATATATTTTAGCTCAACTGCTTGAAGTTTATTTTCAACAGTTCCGGATTGATGTAAACATTGTCATCAATTTTGACAAACGTTCTTTCTCTTGTCTCAAACCTCCTCATTCTTTCTTTCAAACCACCTCATTCTTTATTTTTCTTTCATTTTTTAAAATCTCCTCATTCTTTTGTTCTTTCTTTTCAAACTCATCTTTCTTTCTTTCTTTTGAAACTCATCTTTCTTTCTTTCTTTCTTTCTTTCAAACCAGTTTTCTGACAGATTCAAATAGCTCTCGAACTGATGTCATTAAAGTGGCTTTTGTAAATTGAGAACCCCTAACTGGGACATAAACTATTTAAACTATCCTATTTTCTTATATGTAAGTAAATGAACTTTAGCCATGGTTGGTAATCAGTCTAGGAGAAGGACATCTCTAGATTCAAAACCTGGTATTTTGTAGTATGCCTTTAAGTCAAAACAACCCTGATGAAAAGGATGATGAAAATGCATAAGTTCATAGTCTAATTATGAATAAAAGAATTTTTACTTCATACGACAAATATTTATATAAAAGAAAGAGAGAGCGATAGAGAGAATGTGATGAAACAACAGATAGATAGATGCAGACTTAGACAGATATGGACAGATTTAGATAGATATGAATAGACTGGTGATAGTAATGGTGAGATTTCACAGGAAACATTAGGCATTCATTGACTGAAAAGTGAGCATCACAATTGGTTGAAAGTTATAAAATCTTTTTCTTAAAAGAGTTTTTCAGGAAAATTGATCTCTCAAATCTACTAACTGTAATCACTCTTTCTCATACTGATGAGGGTTTCCTTCCAAACCCTTTTTTTCAGGAAATGTGGAAAGTCAACAACCTCATCATATGATTATTTTCTCTTTTAGTAAGACGTGCTACGCATTTTCACTGTTGCTGCTGTTGGAAGTCTTCAATTGATGCGGTTAAGTAATTATTAAATTAATTATTTCTATAACTGCTGCTTTATTTTTAGCAGATTTTTAATTACAGAGTTGAAAATTTTGTGAATAGACATAAATCATAGCAGAATCAAAATTAATTTTGGATGATAAAAATTGACATTCAAAACAGTTTTGAAACAAATTTTGAATAAGCAAAAATAATCATTTTTTTTTACAATTAACTTTATAGAATTTTCTTATTAAAATTTCAAAGAAGGACAATAGAATTACTGCAATATATTTTAAATATTTTCATGATAAAACCCATAATCATTGTTTGAATTTGTAATGTTTTGGCATCTATCTCATTAAGAGAAGTAACATAGAAATTATACTATTTTATACAGATATCTTCTGGGGTTATATGTATTCAAACTATGAAAAATTGCCTATACTATTAGATATGAGCAATGTACAGTGTCACATGCTCAGGGCATTACAAAGAAAACTGACACTGGCTTTTATATAGAGATATATTTTTCTAATTGCTTTAAATTCCAACACCCATAAAACAAATAGACCATATTGATTTTGTGTAGTCCTTTTCAGACTAAACGAAAAACACTGTATATATACAGGTTCTTAAATGGGGTCAGATTTGACTATGATTTGAAGTTGTATAACCAAATAATTGCTGCAAACTGATAACAGCCTCAAAATCTTTCAACTTTCTTTTGACACATTAGAATCTAATCTAAATCTTGCAGCCAGAAAAATCTTCCTGGTATTAAATAGGTGATAAAAATAAAAGTAATAGGAAAAAATAATAGAAAACGTCATAGATAGAAAGGTCATAGATGAAATCATAGATAGAAAGTTCATAGAAGAAGTCAGAGATAGAAAGTTCATAGAAGAAGTCAGAGATAGAAAGTTCATAGAAGAAGTCAGAGATAGAAAGGTCATAGAAGAAGTCAGAGATAGAAAGGTCATAGAAGAAGTCAGAGATAGAAAGGTCATAGAAGAAGTCAGAGATAGAAAGGTCATAGAAAAATCATAGAAAAGTTATAGAAAAAAGTTAAAGGAAGGTCAAAATCATAAGGTGGAAAAGTTTTCTTGTACATAAAGGAAAATGTCAGAAAAATAAAATTTAAAAAAAAATGGAGTAAGCAGTATTTGAATTCATTTAATGTTTTAATAAAGATTCTATAGTAATGAAATAAATAATATTTTTAAAAACTAGCTTGTTAAAATGTGACTTATTTAACATGTTGACTGCTCAAGATCAATTATGACATTTGACCTCAAGTGCCAAATTAATAATAGCCAACTTCATCTTCATTTACACAACCTGGTTAGGTCAGTCATATACCGCTTTCCTTTGTCCCTTTCACTTTCAATATCTCCTGTGAGTATCAAATTCTCCAAGCCCTCTTTCTTCATTATGTACACTTAGAATTTCAACTCTCTTTCTGATTCTAAGTAGAAATTTCCTTATTGTTTTGATTTTCTCGAAAACTTCAGAAAACCACATTTCTGTTGCCTAAATTCTCTTCTTCATCTTGAAGGAGATTGTCCAGCATTCACTGCCATGAGAGAACTGATATTGTGTCACAATCCAGTATTCTTTTCTTTGTTTCTAACGAAATTTTCTTGCTTCATAATACTTTGCTTGCTTTTTAAAGGCATCTTTTGCTATCCCAAATACCTTCAGATTTTGGTGTTGCACTTTCTATCCACTGTTGAAGCATTTCCTAGATATTCAAATTGCTGTACTTGTTTGATTTTGATATCTCTAATTTGTAATTTGCATGTTGGGCTATTCCTTTTGCTGACAACCATATATTCTGTCTTCTTACAATTGATGCTTAGTCCTTTCTTCTCACCTTTCCTCACTACCTTCTGTAGGAGTTCTTGTAGTTTCCTTTCTATGTCTGTTATCAATACTGTAACATCAGCAACATCTTATGTCATTAAGACTGTGACTGCCAATAACGAATCCTGGTAGGACATCTAATTCTCTCAGAATTGCCTTATGGTATAGGTTGAATAAGTCTGGAGAGAAGACGCATTGTTGTTTATCTTGTGATTTTTCCCACTCTCTAACCACTGAATAACCAACCATTTTAGACTGTGAATGGCTTTTACTTGATTTAGGCAACCTTTGTTTTCCCTGTCATTTCAAACTTTATTTTTCAAAGATCTAACAGTTTGACCACTTTTCAATCGATTCCAGCAGCTTGTATATATGTGAATAGATATATATATATCTTTCTTTTATGTGCCATGTTGCTTCAGGATATGTGTGATTATGGCTCTTCACAATTTCCTTTCCCTTACAGAACTATCCCTCCCTGTTCCTGTCCTACTATCTAGTTACCCAACCTTGTTAAGGCACATTACCTGTTGTTCCTCTCTAGCTTTCTTGCCTTCAGTCTGTCCTGTAAGTGCCAAATTCTCCAAACACTCTCTTATTATGAGATTTCAATTGTTGCCTTCTGATCCAAAGTCTTTTCAATACCCATCTTCCTTAAAATTTTTACATTACTCATGTTCTGCCCATGGTATTATCAGCACCCTTCTGTAGAACTGCATCTCTCTTGATCCATTCTTCTCTTCATCTGGGAGGAAATTGTCCACCATTCACTGCCATATAGGAGGATTGGTATCACATGATAGTTGCGTTCTCTTATCTTCCTTTCTAATGAAATATTACGCATAAGAATTAAGTCTGATGAGAAAGAAATTTTACTGATTATTCTCTTTTATTTCTAGGAAACCATTGCCAAATTGGTTGATGAATGGCATTTTCTTGCAATTTTTAAACTGATAGCCCAAACCAAATAGTAATATGAGAGAGAGAGAAAGTGAGTAAGACGTAAACACTAACTGCTGAGAGAGAGACTCAAACACTGTTGAGCGAGAGAGACTCAAACACTGTTGAGCGAGAGAGACTCAAACACTGTTGTGCGAGAGAGACTCAAACACTGTTGAGCGAGAGAGACTCAAACACTGTTGAGCAAGAGAGAGAGAGACTCTAACACTTTTGAGAGAGAGAGAGAGAGAGAGAGAGAAAGAGAGTGAGACTCAAACACTGTTGAGAGAGAGAGAGAGAGAGAGAAAGAGAGTGAGACTCAAACACTGTTGAGAGAGAGACTCAAACAGTTGAGTGAGAGGGATTGAGAAATAGAAACCCAAACACTGTTGAGAGATAGAGAGAGAGAGCGAGAGAGAGAGAGAGAGAGAGAGAGAGAATGCAAGAGACTCAAACACTAACTGTTGTTAGAAATTTAAAATGCTTGTCTTATGATTTTTAGAGGTGGGGGGGGGGATTTCCTTTCATTTTCCCCGAAGCAAAAAGAAAAATGCTATCTGGAAAAATTAAGTTATAAAATAAAATAAAACAAAAAAAAAAAAAATTGGAGAAAATAAAATTAAAAGCTTTGGAATGTGATGACACTCCACCTGTCTCCCCTCTCAGAATGTGAAGCCTGTAAAGGGGGAAGAAAGACAGCAGGGGGCAGGGAGTAACTCCCCACCCCGCCACTATCGTGTATGAGGCTTGTTATACATAACAGATCCTGTGAGAGCAAAAATGAGCACAAGGTTCTCAATCTCCCCTGCCCCTGCCCTTACCCCCCCCCCCCGTGTAATCATGTTTCCAGCCTAGCCTCAGAATGGCCATAAAAACACCAGGAAAGGCATAAAGCTGCATTAGAATTGGAACAGAAAGGTAAGCATCTTAGTGCAAGCCCAGACAGAAAAGAAAAAAAAATCCATTTTCCAAGGACCTTGAAAGGAGATGGGGAGGGTCAATGGACTAGGATGGGGTAGGGCGTGAAAAAGCATCAATCAAACTGGGGAAGAGAAAGCTGCTTGCTCGCTCGCTCGGTCAGTCTAATGTGGTCACCTCTGCTGCTTTTCTGTACTGACGGAGAGCTTTTAACCCTCAGGAAGTTTTTAAGACTCGCATCCTAGAGCATCAAAGTGGAGATTGTTGTACAAGTACGTAACTGACAATCAACTTCCTTTTGGTTTGTTTGCTATAAGAGAAAAAATATATGCTAAAACAAAAAAAATGAAAAATACAAACTTTGAGAGAATGTTTACACATGAATAGGGTGAACCAAGGGATGCGGTTGATGGTAGCCTTATGATGGTTGCATGTTTAATGGTCTATAGAAATTATTGATAAAGAAAAATATTCTACTAGTGGAGTATTGATCACTTTTGTAAGGATTTTTTTTTATAAATATATCACGATGCAGAAAAATTTACAGAACATTTAGCAAGAAAATAAACCGGAAGATATATATTACAAAAAAAAAACATCTTTTTGACAAATGATCAGATTTGTGGAGCATAAGACAGAATTAACTTAATATTGAGGTATTTTTTTTTAATCAGAAAATTTCAAAACATGCCATCTTCACTTGTTACACTGTCTTCAGAATAAGCAAGATAATTCCAAAATACAACAGATGCTTAAAGAAGTTTAGCGGCAGAAATCCTGTAGTAAAAATAATGGAAGGGAGAAATGGTGCAATCAGTTCCAATGAAGCAAAATACAAAGAGGAAATCTGTCCTAATGAGACAAAATACAAAGAGGAAATCTGTCCTAATGAGACAAAATACGATGAGGAAATCTGTCCTAATGAGACAAAATACGATGAGGAAATCTGTCCTAATGAGACAAAATACAATGAGGAAATCTGTCCTAATGAGACAAAATACAATGAGGAAATCTGTCCTAATGAGACAAAATACAATGAAGAAATCTATCCCAATGAAACAAAATACAATGAAGAAATCTATCCCAATGAAACAAATACAATGAGGAAATCTATCCCAATGAAACAAAATAATGGTTTGGATTTGCAAGACAACTGTTCAAAATGAGCATAAAAAATGATCACCAAATTTGAAAAGACAATGTGGCACCATTTATATATTTCAAACAAAGGAATCTGCAGCATTAAAATGAATTAAAATGAAAATGTTCACTTCTTGAAATGTCAATTTTTAGTAACTGAAAACAAAAACAGAAAAAAGGAATAATGATAAATTAAGACAAATTCCTTAATTTTGTTTTTCTCCTACTTTTCTTGAAGCTAGAAAGGAAATAATAATAATAATAATAATAATAATAATAATAATAATAATAAAAAAATTAAATTTTACTTTAAATTCTCTTTCGTGACTTGATTTAATTTGGGAACAACTGCTTTCATAAGAACCTCAACTATCTTTCTGGTGTGCAAAATAACTATTTCAGTGACAATTTGAACAATTCTTTAAATTTCAAGTCAATAATGAAAGCAGTAAACTTATGCCCCCACTAATTTCCTCCAAAAGATTGCAAGAGGATGATAGAGAGGAAGAAAGAGAGAGAATGGAAAAGGGAAAAAGAGTGAAGGTAAGAGAGAAAGAGGGAGAAGGGAAGAGAGAGAAGAGAAAAGAGAAGGTGAGATTGATTGCATTTTATGGCTTATCACGATTTTGCAGGTTATTTGAAGCCAGAAAATATTTTTAGATTGGAAGAAATTTTTGGGGAGAGTAAATAATGATTTACTGATGCAAGTCTTACCAATTAAGCCTTTGCTGGTGAAAGAAGAGGTGGATTCACACCTTTCCAATGGTTATTTATGCATAAGTAAATATAAGGAACCTAACTGGAATTGGAACTCAGCTCTCCAATTAACAATTCCAAGATATTATCCATTACACCACCTGCACATCCAAGCTTACAGCACCTGGTATTTCCAAGTGATCACTCATCTAGGTAGCATCCAGTTGCTTAACTTCAGTGACCATACAGAAACTAGTTTTTCAACATGATATGGCCATAAGGCAAAATGAGAGAAAATGATAAAGAATGGAAGAGAAAATGAGTTTAAAGAAAAAGAAAGAAAGATTGAATGAAAAGACAAGGGTGATAGAGGAAAGGATAATAAAAAGTGAAAGATATAATGAGTGAGAGAGAAAGAGAGAAAAAAGAGTATGAAAAAGAGAATATGAGAATATAAGAGAAAGAGTTAAGAAAGATAAAAAAGCAAAAGAGAGAAAAAGAAAAATACAATGACAATGAAAAAGAGAATGAAACAAAAAAGAGAAAAAGCAAGGGACAGAGAAAAAGCAAGGGACAGAGAAAGAGAGAATGAGAAAGAGAGAGAGAGAGAAAAAGAGAATGTGAAAGAGAGAGAGAGAGAAAAAGAGAATGTGAAAGAGAGAGAGAAAAAGAGAATGTGAAAGAGAGAGAGAAAAAGAGAATGTGAAAGAGAGAGAGAAAAAGAGAATGTGAAAGAGAGAGAGAAAAAGAGAATGTGAAAGAGAGAGAGAAAAAGAGAATGTGAAAGAGAGAGAGAAAAAGAGAATGTGAAAGAGAGAGAGAAAAAGAGAATGTGAAAGAGAGAGAGAAAAAGAGAATGTGAAAGAGAGAGAGAAAAAGAGAATGTGAAAGAGAGAGAGAAAAAGAGAATGTGAAAGAGAGAGAGAAAAAGAGAATGTGAAAGAGAGAGAGAAAAAGAGAATGTGAAAGAGAGAGAGAAAAAGAGAATGTGAAAGAGAGAGAGAGAAAAAGAGAATGTGAAAGAGAGAGAGAAAAAGAGAATGTGAAAGAGAGAGAGAAAAAGAGAATGTGAAAGAGAGAGAGAAAAAGAGAATGTGAAAGAGAGAGAGAAAAAGAGAATGTGAAAGAGAGAGAGAAAAAGAGAATGTGAAAGAGAGAGAGAAAAAGAGAATGTGAAAGAGAGAGAGAAAAAGAGAATGTGAAAGAGAGAGAGAAAAAGAGAATGTGAAAGAGAGAGAGAAAAAGAGAATGTGAAAGAGAGAGAGAAAAAGAGAATGTGAAAGAGAGAGAGAAAAAGAGAATGTGAAAGAGAGATAGAAAAAGAGAATGTGAAAGAGAGATAGAAAAAGAGAATGTGAAAGAGAGATAGAAAAAGAGAATGTGAAAAAGAGATAGAAAAAGAGAATGTGAAAAAGAGATAGAAAAAGAGAATGTGAAAAAGAGATAGAAAAAGAGAATGTGAAAGATAGAAAAAGAGAATGTGAAAGAGAGATAGAAAAAGAGAATGTGAAAGAGAGATAGAAAAAGAGAATGTGAAAGAGAGATAGAAAAAGAGAATGTGAAAGAGAGATAGAAAAAGAGAATGTGAAAGAGATAGAAAAAGAGAATGTGAAAGAGATAGAAAAAGAGAATGTGAAAGAGAGATAGAAAAAGAGAATGTGAAAGAAAGAGAGAGAGAAAGAGAATGTGAAAGAAAGAGAGAGAGAAAGAGAATGTGAAAGAGAAAGAGAATGTGAAAGAGAAAGAGAGAAAGAGAATGTGAAAGAGAGAGAGAAAGAGACAGAGAGAGAGAGAAAGAGAATGTGAAAGAGAGAGAGAGAAAGAGAATGTGAAAGAGAGAGAGAGAAAGAGAATGTGAAAGAGAGAGAGAATGTGAAAGAGAGAGAGAGAAAGAGAATGTGAAAGAGAGAGAGAGAAAGAGAATGTGAAAGAGAGAGAGAGAAAGAGAATGTGAAAGAGAGAGAGAGGAAGAGAATGTGAAAGAGAGAGAGAGAAAGAGAATGTGAAAGAGAGAGAGAGAAAGAGAATGTGAAAGAGAGAGAGAGATAGAGAATGTGAAAGAGAGAGAGAAAAAGAGAATGTGAAAGAGAGAGAGAAAAAGAGAATGTGAAAGAGAGAGAGAAAAAGAGAATGTGAAAGAGAGAGAGAAAAAGAGAATGTGAAAGAGAGAGAGAGAAAAAGAGAATGTGAAAGAGAGAGAGAAAAAGAGAATGTGAAAGAGAGAGAGAAAAAGAGAATGTGAAAGAGAGAGAGAAAAAGAGAATGTGAAAGAGAGAGAGAAAAAGAGAATGTGAAAGAGAGAGAGAAAAAGAGAATGTGAAAGAGAGAGAGAAAAAGAGAATGTGAAAGAGAGAGAGAAAAAGAGAATGTGAAAGAGAGAGAGAAAAAGAGAATGTGAAAGAGAGAGAGAAAAAGAGAATGTGAAAGAGAGAGAGAAAAAGAGAATGTGAAAGAGAGATAGAAAAAGAGAATGTGAAAGAGAGATAGAAAAAGAGAATGTGAAAGAGAGATAGAAAAAGAGAATGTGAAAAAGAGATAGAAAAAGAGAATGTGAAAAAGAGATAGAAAAAGAGAATGTGAAAGATAGAAAAAGAGAATGTGAAAGAGAGATAGAAAAAGAGAATGTGAAAGAGAGATAGAAAAAGAGAATGTGAAAGAGAGATAGAAAAAGAGAATGTGAAAGAGAGATAGAAAAAGAGAATGTGAAAGAGATAGAAAAAGAGAATGTGAAAGAGATAGAAAAAGAGAATGTGAAAGAGAGATAGAAAAAGAGAATGTGAAAGAAAGAGAGAGAGAAAGAGAATGTGAAAGAAAGAGAGAGAGAAAGAGAATGTGAAAGAGAAAGAGAATGTGAAAGAGAAAGAGAGAAAGAGAATGTGAAAGAGAGAGAGAAAGAGACAGAGAGAGAGAGAAAGAGAATGTGAAAGAGAGAGAGAGAAAGAGAATGTGAAAGAGAGAGAGAGAAAGAGAATGTGAAAGAGAGAGAGAATGTGAAAGAGAGAGAGAGAAAGAGAATGTGAAAGAGAGAGAGAGAAAGAGAATGTGAAAGAGAGAGAGAGAAAGAGAATGTGAAAGAGAGAGAGAGGAAGAGAATGTGAAAGAGAGAGAGAGAAAGAGAATGTGAAAGAGAGAGAGAGAAAGAGAATGTGAAAGAGAGAGAGAGATAGAGAATGTGAAAGAGAGAGAGAGAGAGAATGTGAAAGAGAGAGAGAGAGAATGTGAAAGAGAGAGAGAGAGAATGTGAAAGAGAGAGAGAGAGAATGTGAAAGAGAGAGAGAGAGAAAGAGAGAATGTGAAAGAGAGAGAGAGAAAGAGAGAATGTGAAAGAGAGAGAAAAAGAGAATGTGAAAGAGAGAGAGAGAGAATGTGAAAGAGAGAGAGAGAGAATGTGAAAGAGAGAGAGAGAGAATGTGAAAGAGAGAGAAAAAAAAGAAAACGAGAGAGAATTGAAATCAGAATTAAGTGAATTTGAAATTTGTCAAGGACATAAGTTTTTCATATCTTGCACTTTTGACAAAGAGGCCAATTGTTTGTATTTTTGCTTAAATTAAAATTCTTACATCACTGATGATCAAATCACCTGTCACAACTTTGTGGAATTTTAGAAACAGTTTTTCCTTGCTTTCTCTTGATACAATGTAAAGGTTGACGGGAGAAGAAAAAAAACCAAAACAAAATTCTAAAAAGAAAGAATCGGAAGCAAGTTCAAATGGATATTACCTTACGAGGCTTTGGTGCGCAGAGTATTAAGATTTTCTTTAAAAATAAAACAATCGCAATAAAACGATATAAAATCAAACTTGAAAATGTGTTTCAGCTGATTAACATTATGCATTAACAATGGAAAAATAATAATAAAAAAAAAAGTGGCCGATGACATGAAACAAGATGCAGAACATTACAAGCTCTGGCATTCTGGTTGTGTATATGCCATGCTTGATTAAGATCCTCCATTATCATGGAAGAGTAATAAAAAGCACTTGAAAAATGTTAAGCAAGGTATATAAGATTAACACTAAGAGTTCTGCTGGCCCATCTCAGATCAAAAGACATTAACAATGATAAGGACGAAGAGACAAATATGTGAAACTAATTGGATTTTAGCGTATAAAATAGGAGAAACGACATTATTTTAAATTGTCACTTCAAAGTGAAGATCTGTTCCTTTTCTAGTTGTAATGGCTCCACACCTTCTCTCCAATAATGTGAAGGCGAGATGCATTATTTGCGTGGCATATCTGCAGCTCAAAGATAAAACAGCCACGTCAAGAATTGGCCCTGGGGGAAACATTTAATTATTACAAAGTTGACTTTCTCCTACTTGAAATTTGTGGTAATGAACCCCACAAGCTAGTTATTTTCTACCAAATATCTGTATATAGGTACATTATATATATATATATATATATATATATATATATATATAGGTACACATAGCCTAATGGTTAGAACGTCCACTTTCTGATCATGAAACCCAGGTTAAAATCACATCATGGTCCATTTGGCAGGAAGGTGATTATTGTCTAGGGAAACGATTCCAGCATGTGGCACATTTGGAAAGTGCTTGAAAGCCATACAAAGAAAGTTACGAGTCATTGTGACCAAGGGTTTGAGTGTACTGGCCTTGTTAAAAAAAATAACTGTTGATCTCACCAGATTATGCACTCTTTCCCAGAAAGTGTAACTATGGTCTGCTCAGTATATGTTGCAGTGTGGGTGTTGAACAAACACAAATGTGCCAAGCTGGTGTTTGCACAACAGGGACTAGCTGTTTTGAAAGAAAAAATGTATGACAAATTGGAAAAAGTTTTTCTGGCACATTTCATCTGTTAGGACTTTATCAGACAAAACATGTCGCAAAAACATTTCCAATTTGTCATACAACTTTTCTTATATATATATATATATATATATATATATATATATATAAAGACATTTATAATATGTTTAACGTTCTTTTTATAGATACAAACGTTAAACATATCATAAATGTCTTTAAATAAATTGTCGGACTTTGTCCAATCCAAAAATACATATATATATGCGCACACACACACACACACACACACACACACACACACACACACACACTACAGTTCAAAAGTTTGAGGCCACCGCTGCTAATTTTTTTTTTAAATTGGCCCCCAAAATAGTTGTTTTGTACTTTAAATAAGAGAAAATACATAGTTAAAAAAAAAAAAAGAAATGATTTTTTTTATTAGAAATTTTATTATGACAAAAAGAAAAATGCATTTTTATGATTAAATTTTACTTTTGTTAAAATATCTTCCTTCAGCCAAAACTTTTGGCATTTGTTGCAAAAGTTTCTCAAAGTACAAGTTTGATAATTGCATTCTTTCCTTTTCTTCAATGACTCTTTTACATTTTTTTTTTTTTCATGTTTCTGTCAAGTTCATCCCATGTTAATTCTGGGAGTGAGAGTCTTCAAACTTCTGAACTGTCATACATCTGTCTTTCTTTCATTCATATATATATATATATATATATATATCAATCAGAGGATGAAACATTCTGGCTAAGATAACTTTCCTTTTTGTCTTTATTTATATTGTTCATTTACAGATATATTTTAATTATATCTGAAATTTTTTACACACACACATGCATATTTTATATATATATATATATATATATATATATATATATATATATATATATATATGAGAGAGAGATGGGGTGGGAACAAAACTAGGTAAAGCAACAGTAATAAGGTAAAAAAAAAGTCCATGAAGTAAGAATGCTGCCCACATGTGACTGTAGCATTCTGACTTCAAAACCAAGAAAGAACAAAAATATGGCAAATGAGACCAAGAAGTGGTCCATTTTTTATTGGTTAGGAAGTAATCCCAGCATGCATCGGTAAGATTTGTCTATAAATTTGGGGAGATGTTTTTAGCAACCATTCCTATGCAATTGGAATCAACAACAAGAATGTGTTTTTCCAGTTAAATTTTATGCCCCTAAATTTTCCAAGTAGCTAGCAATATACAGATGAGCTATCACCCTTATCTTTTGTCCCCTTGAGTAATCATAGCCAACATTGACTGCCTGTTGCCCCCACCTCTACTGAAAGCTCATTTACATAAGGCTAAAAGTTAAACGTGAATGAAAAACTAAGTAGTAAGCGGCTGTGATGCAACCGGAGTGTTTCAATCAAAAAGACAATGAAATATGAATGTTAAGGAGGAAGAAAGAGATTAACAGAAGGGAGAAAAGAAAAGAAAAGATATTGAGGATGTGGACATTTTGAATTCCATTGGGAGAGAAAGGGAAATAAATTTTGCATCACAAATGCACAATTATCAAGTGCAGTGGCAGAGAAGAATGAGATAGAAAGAGAAAGTGAGAGAAGTGGGAGAGAGAGAGAGAGAGAGAGAGAGAGAGAGAGAGAGAGAGAGAGAGAGAGAGAGAGAGAGAGAGAGAGAGAGAGAGGGGGGGGGGTTAAAGAAAAGAGAGAGGGAGGGGAGTAGAATAGAGAGAGAGAGAGAGAGAGAGAGGGGGGATTAAAGAAAAGAGAGAGGGAGGGGAGTAGAATAAAGAGAGAGAGAGAGAGGGGTGAGAGAGAGTAAATGAATCTTGTGAGTCATTCATGGATTGCTTGTCCCAACCACAGATCATAAATTCAAGCCATGGACAAACAGTCTACCAGCTACAAATGCTGATTGCAATATTCAATCTATTTGGGGGCACCCCCCCCCCTCTGTGAACTACAACCAAATATTTTAGGAAAGGAATAGCATTTTATTTAGTGTACAATAATATTTGACTGAAAAGAAACAGTAAAATGTGACATTATGTTTTAGCACATTACTCACTACTGAGCAATAGTTATCAAACTAGACTTGCATATGATTATTACTACAGTGAAAATGATCCTCACTGGGTGCCCCAACATGAGGCTTTGTACCAAATTAAGTTTAGTAAATTCCAATAAAGAAGGCCATCTCACTATGGAACAATGGTTTGCAAGCTATTGTTTTGTGGGTATGAGCCTCAATAGGTACTCCCTAATCATGGCTTAGGAAATGTTAATGTGTTATATACAAATTTGTTTGGATTAAATACAGGGTGCGATGGCTAAATTGTCATCTAAATTATGCAAAAATGAAAATAACACTGACATCTCATTTTAACAGATATATACACCAAAATTACACAAAAATATCTTGAAATACTAAAGAGTAATTTATTGAATAAAATTGCCATTGGCTTCAACCACGGCCTCCAGATGACTTTGGAATCTCCTGCAACTCTTCTTGTTTAAGTTGGTGAATGTTGGCATATTCTTTTCCTTCAGTTCATCTTTGGTGTTACAAGGTTTTTGTTAGTCTTTTGCTCAACTGTATCCCACAGATAATAATCAAGAGGGTTGCAGTCTGAGCAGTTAAGTGGCCAGATATAAGGGGTGATGTAGTTGCAGAAATTGTCTGACAACCATGACTGGGTTCTCCTGCTTGTGTGGCATAGTGCAGAGTGATGTTGCCAGCCATAGCATCTTTCAGAAGCCACCCTCTTGACCCAGAAGGCACTTGATGTAGGGAAGATGAATGGAGCTATAATGTCACCATCACTAGTGATCAGACACCTTTGTAATCACCATGAGACTCATCCAACTCTTTCTGAATCCTCTGCACTGTCCTTGTATTGGAGCTTCTGATGTGAATGCCAAGCAGAGTGAATTCCATGACAGTGCTCTTTTTCTCACAGAGCTGAACTGACCGTTCTATACTATACTGTGCAGTTAACAAAATCAAAAACATACAATGTGCATGTACAAAATTAAAAATATAAAATGGCAACAATCTACCCATCATACTCTGTATGTTGTCTTAAAAAATAAAAGATAAACCAAAAGTCTCTTACAATTTTTAGTATGGACGAGAACCAAAGGTTGTGCCTGAAATGTGTTAATGACTTTGAAAACTAAGCTATGATTAGCCTTCTTGGTATGAAGTGGAAAGATTATGTGGAATCAATTGCTTAGTCTGCTATTAGAAAAGTTGGTTCATTGTGTTGTGTTAGATGATTTTTCTATCTTGTACATTTATAAGTCTACCATTTGTCCATGCATGGAATATTGCTACCATATCTGGGTTGGTGATCCTGCTATATATTTAGAGATTCCTGATAAAATCTAAAGAATCTGCCTTATTGGTCCTGACCAAGCATCTTGGCTTCAGTCACTTTCCTGTCACCGTAATATAGTTTCACTATGCTTTTTTATAAATATTTTCATGGTAATTGTTCTAATAAGCTTTCATCTATAATAGCTAGACTTTATAAAGTTAAACACAGATATACATATATACACAAATACTAGATGAGCAGCAAGATCTCATCCTTTCACAGTTGAAATGGCTAGATGTAACTCAATTCTATGCTAATAGTTTCTTCCTTTGCACTTCTCATTTTTGGAATTCTCTTCAGGCTTCTTGCTTTGATTTTTATCCATTTAATACATGGTTCCTGGATTTGATTTTTAAAAGTTTAAATGCAATGTTAATTGTTATCTTCTGTCTTTTAATTTCTTTTCTTTTATTGTTCTTTCTCCTTAATAGTAATTTTCTTTTCCTCATATTTACCCACACTCAGCAGCCCATTGTGTCTTAGTGGCTTTATTGCTTTACTTGGGGTAATAATGCTATGCAAGTCTAGTTTGCTAACTATTGCTTCATGGTAAGGTGACTCTTTTTATTGGCAATTTACTAAACTTAATTTGGCACAAGTCCACATGTTGTGGCACCCAGTGAGGACCAATTTCACTACAGTAATAATGCTATGCAAGTCTAGTTTGCTAACTATTGCTTCATGGTAAGGTGACTCTTTTTATTGGCAATTTACTAAACTTAATTTGGCACAAGTCCACATGTTGTGGCACCCAGTGAGGACCAATTTCACTACAGTAATAATGGTATGCAAGTCTAGTTTGCTAACTAATGCTTCATGGTAAGGTGACTCTTTTTATTGGCAATTTACTAAACTTAATTTGGCACAAGTCCACATGTTGTGGCACCCAGTGAGGACCAATTTCACTACAGTAATAATGGTATGCAAGTCTAGTTTGCTAACTAATGCTTCATGGTAAGGTGACTCTTTTTATTGGCAATTTACTAAACTTAATTTGGCACAAGTCCACATGTTGTGGCACCCAGTGAGGACCAATTTCACTACAGTAATAATGGTATGCAAGTCTAGTTTGCTAACTAATGCTTCATGGTAAGGTGACTCTTTTTATTGGCAATTTACTAAACTTAATTTGGCACAAGTCCACATGTTGTGGCACCCAGTGAGGACCAATTTCACTACAGTAATAATGGTATGCAAGTCTAGTTTGCTAACTAATGCTTCATGGTAAGGTGACTCTTTTTATTGGCAATTTACTAAACTTAATTTGGCACAAGTCCACATGTTGTGGCACCCAGTGAGGACCAATTTCACTACAGTAATAATGGTATGCAAGTCTAGTTTGCTAACTAATGCTTCATGGTAAGGTGACTCTTTTTATTGGCAATTTACTAAACTTAATTTGGCACAAGTCCACATGTTGTGGCACCCAGTGAGGACCAATTTCACTACAGTAATAATGGTATGCAAGTCTAGTTTGCTAACTATTGCTTCATGGTAAGGTAGTCATCTTTATTGGCAATTTATGCAACGGTTTACTAATGATTAAAAAAGAAAAAGAAAAAGAAAAGGAAAATGGAATTAGAAAAGAAATAATTTGGTTTTATCCATTTAATACATGGTTCCTGGATTTGATTTGTTATGAGTCAGAAAAATATATTAAGAAGTCTTTGGGGCAAACAGCTTGTCCAACTCTGATGGCTGCTTGCCCAATTGAGAACAGAAAATAAAAGGAGTTAGCAAGTATTAGAAGATGTCCTTGTTAGGATGAAGTTTTCCTTTGTGAGGCAGAGGAAGATGAGGAGAGTGTAAACAGAATTTGCAGCTTGTTTGATGCTTCTGTATATGAAACATTTGTCACTGATAGATGGTTACAAAGAGATCAATCAGACAATTTTCTGTTGTGGACACTTAAAGTCCTTTGCACAAGGCACAAAGACACTTTTACAAACATGTTGATCAGAGTCTACAAGAGTGAGAAAATTGGGTGGAGAGTGAAGGTAGAGGAAGGGCAGGTGTTGTCTTGGGTGATGATGATGATGATGATGATGATGATGATGTTTAGTTAAATATACAGCAACTTCAGGTATGAGGTGTCTCACTATGGAATTAAGCATTGGTTAATTAACAAGTTGCCAATTAACTATTAATGTGGGAAGGGCATTTTGTTTCTCAGCCCATCCAAATAAATCCTTTCTGTCGACAAAATGTAGCAGTGCCCTGACTGTTTCATTTACTGTCCAGAAGTAGATCAGTTCTAAACCATTAGAAGGCAAATCACAGTTTTTCAGAGTTGTTACAAACAATTCAAAAACAAAAAGAAAAATTTGAAAAAGACAAGATGAAATTTTCCAAGTTTTGTTCAAATAGATAAACATTTCAGCTGATCTATATGATTGCTTTAAATTATTATTATTTTCATATCAGCAAGGTTACTTGCTATTGCCCTTGTTAAAAACAGCTACCAAAGTTTATCATTTACCTCAGATGGATAATTTTTATTAACTTGAGAAACACTTGGCTGCCTTCTTCACATATATAACAACAACACAGAAGAAAAGTTCAACTATGGAATTAGTTAAGTAACACTTCTGTTGTTTATATGTTGATACAAAACTTACATTACCTTCTGTGTGTGTGTGTGTAAAAATATATATATATATATATATATATTATATATATATATATATATATATATATATATATATATATATATATATATATATATATATATATATATATATATATATATCTCCCTACCTACACTATATTTTGAATTTACACCCCAATAATATATTAAGTCTATATTACCTCTGGGCTTTGGATCTGCATATAATTTAGCATTCCTCCCATGAAAGCCAGTATTTTTAAAAAAAAAAAACAACTGTATTAAGTGGTTCATTCGCCATTCATGCCTGATGACTTTGGAAACCATGAAAATTTTATGTGTATTTATTAATATATACTTCATAGCACTGTTTAACTACACTGAGCACTGTTTTGTTTGCACCATAAATCAAATTAAATAAATATTTATTTGCTTATCTGTGTATGCACATTATCACACACATATACAGTTGTTAATATCTCGTTATTTAATTTATAATCACTTATAACTCTCTCTCTCTCATATATATATATATATATATATATATATATATATATGTCTATATTTCTGAGATGAGGTATTATGTACAGTATTTACATTATTCGGACTATTGTCCTCATCTTTGTCGCCATATTTGTCACAACGTTTCGGCCGTTGTACGCTCCGGCCTTCTTCAGGTGGTTGGAATTTCGAACCGAACCCTTAATTCGATCACTGGGGTAGACTGTTCTAGTTCCACGAGCCATGTTTGATGGATGTCAGTTATCAGTTATCTCCTGGTAATTTTACCTCTGAAAGTTCTCCACTGCCTGAACCGTGGAACTAGAACAGTCTACCCCAGTGATCGAAATAAAGGGTTCGGTTCGAAATTCCAACCACCTGAAGAAGGCCGGAGCGTACAACGGCCGAAATGTTGTGACAAATATGGCGACAAAGATGAGGACAATAGTCCGAATAATGTAAATACTGTACATAATACCTCATCTCAGAAATATAGACAGATACTGAAGAAGGCCGGAGCGTACAGCGGCCGAAACGTTGTGACAAATATGGCAACAAAGATGAGGACAATAGTCCGAATAATGTAAATACTGTACATAATACCTCATCTCAGAAATATAGACAGATACTGAAGAAGGCCGGAGCGTACAGCGGCCGAAATGTTGTGACAAATATGGCGACAAAGATGAGGACAATAGTCCGAATAATGTAAATACTGTACATAATACCTCATCTCAGAAATATAGACAGATACTGAAGAAGGCCGGAGCGTACAGCGGCCGAAATGTTGTGACAAATATGGCGACAATAGTCCGAATAATGTAAATACTATATATATATATATATATGTAATTATTTCCAGTTAACTCTGATCTTTAAACATTTAAATGCAATGTCAATTGTTATGTTCTCTGTTGTTAATTCCTATGCTTTTATTATTCCTCTCCTTAATGTTTTTTTTTTCTCATATTCTTTCACTCAGTAACCCCTTGCATTTTAGTGGCTTTATTGTCTTGCTTGGGGTGAAATGATTAAAAACAAAATTCTATTAATAATACAGTGCTATTAGCAATATTTTCATTTCTATGATATACATTTGGTTCAAGCGCCATTTTCAACTCCTTGCTCGTCTAAATGGTACTTTTTAGCAAAGTAGCCATTAGAATTATGATGCTAACAGCAATGATAATAATGAGAAGCCATTTAAACCTTAAATCACCAAGGTAAAAAAACTACCACAAAAGACATTCATCAAACGAACGAATCCATTTTAACTGATGTACACCACAGACTTACAAGTACCGGGCCACATCAATATTTGTCTTACTATATTGCCTAACTCAGCTTTGGTAATAAAATCTCAAACTTTTAATGCTCTCTTACCCCTCGGATCAGTCACTGAATCAGTTTCATAAACAACTTAAAAGCAAAAACTAGGAGATCGTCATTAAATATTCAGAGTAAATGATGGCGCAAATTTTTTTAAGTAGTAAAAAGTTTATAAGAAGAGATTTTTATCCTAAATTCTATTTTTCTGTGTTTGTGTGATGGGGCGATAATGTATAAAAATAAATTGCTCCAATTGAGCAATGGAGACATGGACTTTGTCTTCCCAGCAATTTAGTAGTCTCTAACCCTTGAGCTACTCAGGAAAGTACACCAGTAAATGGGGAAATTATTATTGTATACAAATTTATCTTAGATAATAATTTATTATAAGCAGCAAGTGTGACAAATACAGTGCACTACTCTCTCTCTTTCTTCCTCTCTCTCACACACACTCTCTCTATCTCTTTCACACATTCACACATTCTCTCTCACACACACACTCTCTCCATCTCTCTCACACACACACTCTCTCCATCTCTCTCACACACACACTCTCTCCATCTCTCACACACACACTCTCTCTCCATCTCTTTCACACATTCACTCTTTCTCTCTCTTTCACACATTCACTCTTTCTCTCTCTTTCACACATTCACTCTTTCTCTCTCTTTCACACATTCACTCTTTCTCTCTCTTTCACACATTCACTCTTTCTCTCTCTTTCACACATTCACTCTTTCTCTCTCTTTCACACATTCACTCTTTCTCTCTCTTTCACACATTCACTCTTTCTCTCTCACACACACACTCTCTCTCATGCACTTTCACTCTCTAACACACACATTATATCTCTCACACTTCCTCTCTCTCTCTCTCTCACACATTTTTTCTAACACACAGACTCACACTTTCTCTAATACACACACTCTCTTACACACTTTCGCTCTCTCTCTAACATACACTCTCATACTTTTTCTCTCACACACATACACACCCACCCACTCTTTCTCTCACCACCCCCTTTCTTTCTAACTGCAACTATTTGTTGAGGAGAACAAAAATCTCAGCTTAGGAACCACTTAGAAGCACAAGGATGAAGTTTTAAGAATGCATGCAAGAAAAGAAATGACACAATATGGTTTATTTTAATGGAATCGACACAGAATGATTTGCAGATTAACATTTAACCTTTCGTTTTTAGTCACTTTTCATGGAAAATAAAGTAGATTTCAGCTTACATGTGTGATGGTCGATGGCAGACTTATTAGGATGGTTCAGGTTTTTAAATACCTGTGCCATGGTTTAGGTCTGTGAGGAAATACAAGATCCATGGGATGAGCATGTGTGTGTGTGTGTGTATATATATATATATATATATATATATATATATATATATATATATATATATATATACACAAATTGGAGTGTGTGAAGTACAGAAGAAAATGACAGGAGTGGGGAGATAATCACCCATTAGATGCAGTCAAAATAAAAACTAACCTTCGAGGTTAGCTTAGTGCTTATGGTATGAAGTGGGGGACCAAAAAGTCTAAGGTTTAATCCTTGATTGAGCAAAACTTGAAAATAGAATAGTTTAAATACAGAAAATGATGTGAATTCATCTCAAGGATTGGCAGTTTATGTTGTTTCTACAGAAGGATATGCTTTCATCTATGGTACTGGTTGCACATCTTATACAGAAACTAACCCCTATGAGAATCTCTATATAAACATATACAAGATGCATAGCCATGCCAACTTATTCTGCTTATATACTGTTGCCTTTATAGCATAAATATAAGAGATAATAATTCTGCTAGACAATTCTTCTTGTCAGAATCTATCTTGCACCTTTATAAGCTTACTGTTCATTTGAGCAGTGAATATTGCTGCCACATCTGGTCTGGTGCATCTGCTATGCATCCAGAGATTCTTGACAAAATCTAAAAAAAGAAACCGTAATGCTATCAACCCTGAATGGACATCTTGGCCTCAATCACTTTACCACCATAACATAGTGCCTTTTCTATAAATATTTTCACGGTAATTGTTCTGATAAGCTTTCCTTTCTGGTACTTTGACTTCATGAATTTAAGTGCAGTACTAGATTGGCAGCTAGGTCTCATCCTTTTAGTGTTGAAATTGCTAGATGTAACTAAGTTCTATTTTAACAGTTTCTTTTCTTGCACTTCTCACTTGTGGAGCTCTCTTCTGGTTTCTTTATTTCCTGTCAACTATAATCTCCAAAAATTTAAATAAAATGTCAATCGTCATCACAGGATTCAAGGAGACCTACTTAAATCTCTTTTTTTCTGTTTCTTTCAATCTCAGTAACCACATGTGTCTTAGTGGCTTTATTGTCTTGCTTGAGGGTGAAAAATTTAAAAACAAAATAAAGGAAAATTACTTATCTCTTGTATTTTTATTTTTTATTGATTGTATTAAAAATAATTTATAATATTCAAAAGAAATATGTTCAAGTTTATGTTAAAATTAGCAATGGAGAGTTGTTGATTTAGAGTCCCTTTCTTTTGGTTTTGATCTATTGTTAGGTTTTTATACATTTGGTTTAACGAATTGGTTTATAAACCTCTAAATTATAGTTCAAACTGAATTGAAGAACTCTAGTGGCCGATACACACATTAATGTTGGTAGGTTCAACATTTGCCAGACCATGGAAGCTGAGAGATCACAAAGCTTAGAATTAGTGAGATACAACTGTATTTGCCAAGTTTCAGTCACTGATCAAAGGAACGTTCATTTAAACTCCAACAGAAAAGTTCTTATATCATTGATTAGTTTCAAATGATCCGGAGATGAAATAGGAATATTCACAATTCAATTTATTAACAGCTAAGTGGTGAAACTGGATGGGTCATCATAAAATTCAATGTTTAATGCTGAAAAGAATAGTTTTACTCCTAAGAAAGGTCACTCCATAAAAGGAAACCTTCTTACTCCAAAGATCTTTAATATAAATTCAAAGCCACACAATTGATTCTTGATATTCAAAACAACTGGATACTTTCTGAACATACTTTGTAACTATTCACAGAAGAAACCTAAATTCTAAACTTCATGAATGTTAAAACTGATCTTTAACCTTTTGTCAGACATGAAAGAAAATAATCGGTAATTGTACTGGAATAAACAGGAGACAAAAGAATATCATATGCTTTGAAAGTGATATAAACTTATTTCAAAATATTTATATTTCTGAAACAAAGTATATTTACACTGAATCTGTTAAATGATCAATACAACAAGGGTGCATCCAGGGTATAACAAGAAATGATTGTAGGGTTACCATATTGGTCGGGGGAGACATGTCTTTAATGGCACTTGCTCGAGCGGGATCTGGTCTTCTTCCTTTTTCGTTGATTATTTGAACTAAATTTTTAATCTTGTCCAGAAAGAATTGACA